>JANAVB010038613.1:3402533-3412533 GCA_029216955.1 Iris pallida
ATATTATATAATATATTAGATATATATATAATATATATATATATATATAATATATAATATATATATATATATTAATATATATATATATATACACTAAGTAGTATTTATAAAATAATCTAAAATTACAATCCATTTTGGCAACATAAATTTATACTTCTATTACAAAAATTTAATATAAAAATCTATTGGTATATGTATATACAACCTAATATATAATACTATTAATACACTCATATATACACTATATATATATATATATATATATATATATATATATATATATATATATATATATATATATATCTTATACAAAACACAAAGGTTTTTGAATCCTAGGGCTGACTGTGCCAAGATAAAGAGTGGTTGGGATTTAATCTTGGTGAATCAACGGTTGTGGGATTTTATGGGAAATCCAAAGAGTGGGGTTTGCACTCATAATGGTTGTGGATGAGCATTATTGAGAGTGGGGTTTTATGGGGAATCCAAAGAGTGAGATTTGCACTCATAATGGTTATGGATGAGCATTATTGAGAGTGGAGTTTTATGGGAAATCCAAAGAAAATTTACATCCAGCAGTGGTTGGAATTTAATATTTTGATGGGGGCCTCATAATTATTATTGTTCGTTTAAAATTGGGGGTCCAAGATTTTGAGGGGAAATGCCTTAAATGAACCTTGCCCTATGGGCACGGGTTATGACTAGTATATATATATATATTTTTATATATATATATATATATATATATATATATATATATATATATATATATATATATATATATATATTAAGAACAGATGGCAACTCTAGAGGGGGGTGAATAGAGTTTATAGAGATAATATCCAATTAAAAAATCAACTCTATCACAAACAAAACTAATCAGAGTAAATGCAGAATTTAAAGTGAGAAGAAGAGAGCATACGCAAACACAGCCGATTTTAACCTGGTTTCCCTCGTAGGACTAGTCCAGGCCTGAGAACTCTAGCTCAGGATTAAATCCACTATTTGTGAAATAGTAGTTTACAACCCGTGCCTTTTCTTCAGAAGAGCACGTCAACTTCTTACAGAGGATCGCAGTGGCGATTTGCTTGGAATTTTCCAAGCGACTTCTTCAACTCTTGCACAAGACTCCTAACTGAGAGATGCTGAGCACTCGAGACTTAGGAAGCTTGTGGCTAGTAGATGGGAAGGATATAGCTTATCTGAGCTTTAAGAGAGAAGAGAAGAGAAGATTGGATGATTTGAAATGAGAGAATTCTTGGCCTATTTATAGGGTTTTTGTAGGCAGAATTGGCCAGAATTCGGGTAGAAAATTTAAATATTTGGCCGTTGGACAACTAGCAACCAGCTAACCCTAAAATTAAGGTTGCTGATTTTTAGGGGACAGAGTTCGGCCCAACTCTGTGTGGAGGCAGAGTTCGGCCCGAACTCTGTCTCCAGAGCACAGAACTGGTTCTTGGGGATTTGTGGGCTTATTTCTGGATGGTGGAGTTTATGGATTTGGGTAGGCTTTTGGTCAAGTCTCAAGAGCTCAGCATGACACAGTTTACAACAGTATAGACTCAATAAAATTGTAAAATACAGACTCATATATAACTGAATAGCAAAGACTGAGCTGTCTTCTGACTTGAGCTTGATGTAGACATCGTGTGTCGTATTGAATTATTACAAGTATTATTTAGTCAATGTTATCAATATTTGGTTGACTGTGACTTTGTGTCAACAATCTCCCCCATATTGATAATTGACAAAATAATAAATGTATATTCAATATTCATACCTGGACACAGATAAGGACGAAAAAATAGCTCCCCCATAATCGTGCTGAGCTAGTCAAAATAGCTCCCCCATAATCGATGCGTTGAACCTGTTGATCTGACAAGAAATATCTCCCAAAAGCACAAAAAGCACATATATACCAAAAGAATATAACCAACAGAATATACATATCTCTCCCCCTTTTGGCATTTAGCAATATAATAAGAATCAAGTAAAATGGGCAAACACACCAAAAGAGAAGAAACAGCATATGAGCAAATTAACTAACAAACGAGCAAATGTCATAGAATAATAGAACTACTAGAAACATAAGAGTCACAACTCATAACTAGAGTCACCAAAACATAAAGAGTCTATGACAAACCAAAGTAAATAAACAACTGAAAATACTAGAAAGCATAAAACATAAACTATGATCAGCAGCATCATCTGGTGGAAGCCACCATCATGGAGCACGAGAAGGCCCAGCAGAGTCGGAAGGATCAGTGAATGAACGACTGGGGTCCACAATAGCGGCATCGGATCCAGGTAGCGCATGACCCAGGGATCGTCAATGCGATATCCCTCGCGACCGGGATCCGCTCCATGGGAATGGGCATAGAAGGGTGACGAGACATGGAATCGAATATCGTGCAGCGAGTTGCTGAGGGCACTCATCTGCAGGGTAGTACGGTAGTCCATCTGAGTCCAGCGATCGTCCTCCAAGGCGAAACGGTCTCGGAGCATGGTCTGGATGGAGTCAAGAGTAGCAGGAGGAGGTGGCGCATCCTGTCCAAGTGGAGGGCGTCGGGCTCCTCATCATCAGAATGCTCAGAAGTGGCAGGAGAGGCTACGACTGCCTGAAGTCGTCGTGCCTTAGATAGGAAGGCAGGAGCAGGCAAGAAAGGACAATCATCGAGAGGTACATGGAACGCACGAAAGACCATAGGAAGATATAAGGCATAAACCAAGGCTCGTGGTTTCTTCCTACAGTTAATCATCCAGTCCATCATGGTACGTGGAAGATTGAAAAACACAAAAGTGGAGATGATACAAAGCTGAGATTTCAAAATATATTTCATCGGTAGAACCCGCTTTGGGTAGAATGGTATTGAAAACAATCCGATGAAGTTCATAGAAATATGGATTTAGATATTTAGCCATAAGCTTGCGAGGACGTGTGTTCGGAGTACACAAGTCGTCCTTGAAGCTTTCAAGGGAAAGTCCCGTCGGGAAAACGGAACGACCGAGCTTCAAAAGCTTTTCCCAAGAGTTGGGCTCTTGAAGATCAAGATATTCGGCTAAGTCAAAATCATCAAATGAGATATCGATACCCGCAACACGTGAATAGATGTGAGTATCATCATGAGTCAAATTGCAGTAAAACATTTGTATTGCACTACGATATATGACCGAATTAGAAGTAACAAGTTCGTCCAGACATAGGTCATTAAAGAGTGCATCATAATGAGAGAAAATTGTGAAGTTAATGGGATGTCCCGCAAACACCGGACGTGTCCGAAAATTACTAAACCATTCATTGGACGCGTCTAGTGATATAAAAAGTCGGTTCGTAGGTGTTTGGATCACGTGGAGGAAGGGTTGAACAATGGATGAGGTGGTTGATGTTGTTCAACGGTTGATCAACGGGAGGAGGAGCATTCGACGAGGACGCTCCTCGGTCCGAATCTTCTTCCCACGGTTGAACAAGCGAGGAGCCATAGCACAAAATAGAGAGAATTGAAATAGAGAAGGAGAGTGAGTTATACCTCAAATAGATGATGAACAGTGAAAGAGAATGAGAAAATAGCCCTTCTCTTGATTTTGGTGAATAATGGAGCACTATGGAGAGAAACCTAGGGTTAGGGTTTGAGAAATAGTGGTAGAGAAGTAGAGGAGGTGGTAAGAATGAAGGAAAGGGAAGAGAAACCGAAATATAGGTAAGGGTTTCTCTTGGTCGGGTTTAATTTTGACCATTGGATTAACATTGAGATCCACGGCTGGAACAGTCCCCGATTCTGGAACAGGAGACCGAACTCGGCCCGAACTCTGGTAAGGGCAGAGTTCGGCCCGAATTCTGGGTCCTTGTCCCAGAACAGAAATCAGGCTAGAAGTATGAAAAAATGTTAAGTATGGAAAGCAATAAAGATAAAGCTTAAAGGATTCAATAAACCAGATAGTAGAAGGAAAGATAGCAATATGAAATTGAAAAATAGCATATTAGCAAGTGATAAATCAAAAGTACCGTATAATAAACAAGGAGTTATATTATAATTCAATAGTTTGAATTTGCCATGAGTTAGCTGCAGGGGCCGGATCCCAGCTAGCGGTAGTCCTGAGGACTAGTGCACCGTGTCGCTTAGGCTTTTACGCCTTGTTGTCAGAAGGGCCCTTTCGGCTTGTACTCATAGTAAGTTCATCATAAGAGAATCACAATATAATCGATATTTACGCAGGGTATTTTAATTTATGACGGCTTCATCTAAAATTCCAAGTTCACGACAAAGGAAATTGAAGCGCTCTTCGGATAATGGCTTTGTGAAGAAGTCTGCTAACTGATGATCAGTGTCAATAAATTCTAAGTTAATCGTGCCATTTTGCTGATGATCATGCAAAAAGTGGTGTCGTATCTCAATGTGCTTCGTGCGTGAGTGACAAATGGGGTTCTTAGTAAGATTTATTGCACTAGTATTGTCACAAAAAATAGGAATATGCATGAAAGATAAATTATAGTCTTCAAGGGTTTGCTTCATCCACAGAATTTGTGCACAACAACGCCCAGCTGCTATGTATTCAGCTTCTGTTGTGGATAGTGCAACAGAATTCTGCTTCTTGCTAAACCAAGAGACTAAAGCCTTTCTAATAAATGGCACGTACCGCTCGTACTTTTACGGTCGACCTTGCATCCAGCAAAATCAGCATCAGAATAACCAATGAGGTCAAATGATGTTGACTTGGGATACCATAGGCCCACTGTAACCGTACCCTTAAGGTATCTGAAGATACGCTTAACTGCGGTCATGTGCGATTCCTTAGGATTTGCTTGATATCTAGCACACAGGCAAACGCTAAACATTATATCAGGGCAACTAGCAGTAAGATAGAGTAGACTGCCTATCATACCTCGATACTTACGTTGATCTACGGGTTTGCCGCTTTCATCTGGTTCAAGTTTGGTTGAAGTAGCCATAGGAGTGCTGATTGGTTTGACATTATCAAGTTCGAATTTCTTCAGCATGTCCTTTGTATACTTCGACTGACAGATGAAGGTTCCATTTGACATTTGTTTGACTTGCAGCCCAAGAAAGTAGTTGAGCTCCCCCATCATGCTCATCTCAAACTCGGTCTGCATACACTTGGCAAAATCTTGACAGAGAGTCTCATCAGTAGAACCAAAAATAATATCATCTACATATATCTGTACTAAGAGAATAGTGTCCTTCAAAGACTTTATAAAAAGTGTAGTGTCAATTTTCCTTTTGAAAAACCTTTCTCAAGCAAGAAGTTGCTAAGCCGTTCATACCAAGCTCTAGGGGCTTGTTTGAGGCCGTACAGTGCTTTCTTTAGCTTGAACACGTGGTCGGAAACTTGTGATTTTCAAAACCAGGAGGTTGTTTTACATAGACTTCCTCCTTAATAAAACCATTCAAGAAAGCACTTTTAACATCCATTTGAAATAATTTGAAATTTTGAAAATTTGCAAATGCGCAAAGCATCCGAATGGATTCTAATCTAGCAACAGGAGCATACGTCTCATCGTAGTCGATACCTTCCTCTTGGTTGTATCCTTGGGCTACTAGACGAGCTTTGTTGCGTGTGACTGAACCATCTTCATTTACTTTGTTTCTAAAAACCCACTTAGTACCAATAATCGAGTGATTAGCCGGTCTAGGAACGAGTTCCCATACTTGGCTCCTCTCGAATTGGTTGAGTTCTTCTTGCATAGCAGAAATCCAAAATTCATCATTGAAAGCTTCAGAAATGTTTTTAGGCTCAATTTGTGAAATAAAGGCATAGCAATAGAGTCTCTTAATGATGATCTAGTAGTTACTCCTCGTGAAACCTCACCGATTACCAAATTTTCTGGATGTGATGGCTTGAAAGAGAATTTCTTAGGCAAGCTTTCCAGAGAATTTGTTTCGGTTGTGGTGTTCATTGGAGTAGACGTTGATGGCTCAACATCATCATCAAGAGTAGCTGCTGTACTGTTATTTCATCAAAAGTCACATTTGTAGACTCTTCCACAATTAAAGAGCGTTTGTTAAAAACTCTATATCCCTTACTCTTGGCGGCATAGCCAAGGAAAATACCATCGTCAGCTTTGGCATCAAATTTGCCTAAGTTGTCTTTGGTGTTAAGGATAAAACATCTACAGCCAAAAACTTTAAAATAAGAAACATTTGGGGTTCTCCCAAACCAAAGCTCATAGGGTGTCTTTTTCGTAATAGGACGAATAAGTACCCTATTCAAAATGGCAAGCTGTACTGACAGCTTCAGCCCAAAAGTATTTCGGAAGTGAAAACTTGTTCAACATGACTCTAGCCATATCGCCAAGAGTCCTATTCTTCCGCTCCACAACACCATTTTGTTGGGGAGTTCTAGGACAAGAAAACTCATGATCAAAACCATTGGAATCACAAAACTTTTCAAAATCAGAATTTTCGAATTCGCCTCCATGATCACTTCGGATTCGAGTGATCATGTAGCCTTTTTCGTTTTGAACTTTCTTGACAAAAATCTTAAAAACTGAAATAGCATCACTTTTATAAGTAAGAAAGAAAACCCAAGTAAATCTTGAAAAATCATCAACAATAACAAATGCATAGAGTTTACCACCAAGACTGGCTACTCTACTAGGGCCAAATAAATCCATGTGAAGTAGTTGCAGGGGTCTGGTAGTACTTACAGAATTTATGGAATGGAAAGATGATTTGGTTGCCTTATTCAACTCACATTCGGCACATACGGTGTCCTTTTTGAATGTGATGTCGGGCAAGCCTCTAACTAGCTTCTTGGTTGATAGCCTGGATATATTATCCATGTTGGCATGACCAAGACGCTGGTGCCATAGTAACCGTTCATCTTTGTGAGCATATAGGCATCTACCTGCATGGTTAGTATCTAGAGACAAATAGAAAATATAAATATTGTCCTCTCTTACCCCTTCAAAAGCAATGTCTCCTGTTGACCTATCATAAATAAGGCATTTGTTTTGTCCAAAGTTAATGTCATAACCATGGTCAGCAAGATGACTGATGCTGAGTAAGTTATGCTTTAACTCGGTCACTAGGCAGACAATCCTTTATTACGGGAGAGGGAGGATAGCCAATAATACCATTACCTATGATATAACCTTTTAGGTTATTTCCGAAGGATACATATCCTTCTCTCTTCATCGATAGTGATGCGAAAAAATGTGCGTCTCCTGTCATATGCCGCGAGCATCCACTATCGAGAATCCACTTACTCTTAGTTGAGGAGGGAAGGTCCACCTACATCAAGAGTAGATGTGACCTTTGGTATCCAATTCTTGAGGGTCCTGAAGAGTTAGTTTTTGGAAACCATGCATATATCTTTTTATCAACTAATCGTCTGATCCTACATTGTGGTGATATGTGTCCATGTAGACCACAATAAGTGCATGTAGCATTTCTATTCACATTAGGAGCATGCTGATGATGTCTATAAGAATATTGATGATATGTAGATTGATATGGCATGGCATGATGATGTGGTCTATATGGCATAGCATGATGAGGTTGTCTATATGGCATGGTGTGATGAGGTTGTCTATATGACATGACATGATGAGGTTGTCTATATGGCATGGCATGATGAGATTGTCTATATGTGGAGTGATGTTGATTGTATCTTTGTGCAACATGATGATGATTGTGAGTAGCATGATGTTTATGTGATATATGATGATATTTCTACGTGCATGAGGTTTGTGAGAGTGTGTGTATATGTAAGCATAATTGTGAGCAGCATGAGTATGACATGGTTTACTAGTATGAGTAGTGCTATGCTCATGTGATTGGGTTTGAGGTTGAGCAACCTGTTTTTCCAATTTAGTCTCTAATTTCTTAGAGACAGCTTGCAATTCAGTGATCTTAGCATTTAAACCATGCAACTTAGTAATAGTGATCTTGTGTCTATTCTTTTCATCTACAAGCTCAGTGTTGAGTGTTGTAATTTCTTTTGTTTGTTGCTCAATACGTGCCTCGGCATCATGTAAGCTTATTTTAAGCTTAGATACCTCATCAGTGACATCCGTGGGTGCAGTGTCTCTAATATTATCAAGTAAAAGAGAAAGTCTTTGTATTTCAACTTCATGACTTTTGATTTTATCCTTGGCTTGTTTGTATTTACCAATGACCTTTTTATGGTCACTAAGTAAATCAGTGAAAGCATCGCCAAGTTCATCAAAAGTGAAGTCGTCAAGGGTTTCGTTAGATACCTTGTCGGATGTTGCCATTAGGCAAACATTAGCCGTATCTTGAGGAGAGTTCTTTTCTTCCTCGGAGTCACTGGCATCGCTTTCATGCCAGATGCTAGTGTTGGCATATCACTTTAAAGTGGTCTTCTTGTATGGCTTCTCATAGTGGTTGCTTTTCTTTGAGAATGGACAGTCTTTTCGGACATGTCCCGTATTCTTGCAACCGTAGCAAGTAGGCTCTTCTTCTTCATCTTCTTGTGGTTCCTTCTTTCTTCGGTTGAAGCGAAGGAATTTCTTGAAGTTGCGAACCATGAGGGCTTGATCATCATCTTCTGAGTTGTCGTCATCCGTCTCTTCGGGTTCAGCCCTCCGTCGGTGAGCTTTGAGTACGATCTCCTTGGCCTTAAGAGCAGGCTCTTCGAAGTCCTTGAGGTCAAGCTCATGAGTCATTAGCTTTCCCATCAAGGTCTCCATAGACATGGTTGTGAGATCGTTTCCTTCTATGATGGCTGTCACCTTAGGGTTCCAAATTTTTGGTAGCCCCCTAAGTAACTTGCGAATCTTCTCATGATTTGAATATTGCTTTCCAAGTGAAGACAGGGGGTTGATGATGTCGATGAATCTTGTGAACATCTGTGTGATCGTCTCGTTTGGCTTCATCTTGAAAGCCTCGTATTCTTGAGTGGGACGACTTATTTTTGATTCCTTGACTTGGGTGGTTCCTTCATGCGTCACTTCTAGAAGCTTCCATACTTCGTGGGATGTGGTGCATGTTGATACCCTGTTGAACTCATTCCTGTCTATAGCACCGAATAAAGCATTAATGGCTCTCGCGTCTAGACTTGCCTGTTTCTTCTCCTCGTCAGAATATTTGTCATATGATTTCTCAATGAGATCACCGTTGACAACTATCCTGGCGGACTTTTTGTAGCCGTCAGTGACGATAGTCCACAGGTCAAAGTCTAGAGACTTGAGATAAAAACTCATCCTTGTTTTTCAATACGTGTAGTTAGTTCCATCAAATAGGGGAGGCCTATGAGTGGACTGTCCTTCACCGTGATTGGAAATCAAGGATTGTGTGGTTGCCATGGATCAGCTCTAGGATGTAAATCCTTGTAAAGAGAACAGAGCTCTGATACCAATTGAAGAACAGATGGCAACTCTAGAGGGGGGTGAATAGAGTTTATAGAGATAATATCCAATTAAAAAATTAACTCTATCACAAACAAAACTAATCAGAGTAAATGCGGAATTTAAAGTGAGAAGAAAGAGAGCATACGCAAACACAGCCGATTTTAACCTGGTTTCCCTCGTGGAGGACTAGTCCAGGCCTGAGAACTCTAGCTCAGGATTAAATCCACTATTTGTGAAATAGTAGTTTACAACCCGTGCCTTTTCTTCAGAAGAGCACGTCAACTTCTTACAGAGGATCGCAGTGGCGATTTGCTTGGAATTTTCCAAGCGACTTCTTCAACTCTTGTACAAGACTCCTAACTGAGAGATGCTGAGCACTCGAGACTTAGGAAGCTTGTGGCTAGTAGATGGGAAGGATATGGCTTATCTGAGCTTTAAGAGAGAAGAGAAGAGAAGATTGGATGATTTGAAATGAGAGAATTCTTGGCCTATTTATAGGGTTTTTGTAGGCAAAATTCGGGTAGAAAATTTCAAATATTTGGCCGTTGGACAACTAGCAACCAGCTAACCCTAAAATTAAGGTTGCTAATTTTTAGGGGACAGAGTTCGGCCCGAACTCTGTGTGGAGGCAGAGTTCGGCCCGAACTCTGTCTCCAGAGCACAGAACTAGTT
>JANAVB010038613.1:3415033-3542533 GCA_029216955.1 Iris pallida
CTTTCATTTATTTATTTTTAAAATTTGCTTTGTAAGTTAGAATTGTAATATTTTTGGTTTTTATGTTTTTTTAGTTGTCGAATGGGGTGGGGTTGTCGAAGGAAAAAGTTTCCATTACACAAATGACCATGTTGTTAATTCTACAACTAATTCCAAGCTCAAGGTTTCACATCCCAGTTCCGTAGAATTGATAGTCATCCCCCGAGCACTATACCATATGAGCCTAGGTTGCGCTCGCACAAGGCACATGCATAAGATTATCTGAAACACAACAGCAAAGGGAGTATGCAAAAATTAAACAACACACATTTGGAACAGAAGAAAACTTGTCTTTCATTGATAATAAACTTGTTTACAAGACTCAATCACAAAAGGTGTCATACGGGCTTATAAATTGACTCAGATGAGATAGTCGTTCCATACATTTATATCCTTTATACATAAGCACAAAACACACTTTTGGACCTGGTGCTAAGCTAAACTAGATATTCAAGACAAGTTTAATGGTATCGTTGCAACATTTATTTAATTGATTCGATCTTTGCTTACCACAGTTCTATATAAGCATGATATATGTAAGCATGTAACAGTTCTATGATAAAGTAGTTCTGTAGCCCATGTACGAAAGAATTTGTACAACAGTTTATTTAGCATAAGCATTTGTGTCATTCCGCAACATCTAGCATATTGATTCATATTGATGTTATCAATTGATTTGGAGAAAAGAAGGTCAATGGGAGAAGGTCAGCCACTCACCTAGATTTACTTGAGGCGATAGGAAAGGTCAGTTGTCACAACCCGCACCCAGTGTAGGAGCACGAGAAGTGGGTACGCCCAGCCTACGCCGTAGTGTCAGCGGTAGAAAGCTGTTCTAGGTCACTATCACAAACTAAATACAATATGATATAATCTCCGAACGGAGGACAAATCACATAAGGTACAACTCAATCACAAATCTAGAGATGGAAATATCACGATATGATAGATAGGAAATCCTAAAAGAGAAATACAAACAGAAGGAAAATAAGTCTAAGTGTCTAAACGACACAACATCTCAAACATCCAAATAATACAAAGTCAGAAGTCAATAAAAATATCAAGAACTAAGATAAACCCTAGCTAATCTAGTCTAAGCAGTAGGGATGACATTCTCAGCTAGAGCTGGATCCTCCTTTGGGTCCAACTCACAGGTGTCGTCTAGATGGGCTCCATAATATGTTGGGCAGAAGTCCTCAGTATCATCTGTAATATTATCAGCAGGTCCAGTCAGGACAGGAGTGAATACATAACACTGAAACATGATCATATCATGACAGAATATATAAAACAGGCAGTAGAGTAAACTATAATGAAAACTATAAGACATGTACAAGAACAGTATAAAATAGACAATCTGAGTACAAGAGACAGTTGTATGTATGAAATAAGAACTGTAAGTAATATAAGTGATTAGAGCACAAGATGGTTATGTAAATAGGCTGGGATATACAATAAAATGGGACTCCATTATACGTGAGGGCATAATGGACATATACGATATTTGCACAATATGGAATTTGATCACATAACCATTTTCTACTCACCCTTCCCAATCAATACACAAGGATCCAGTCAAGTTATGTTACCTGTACAATAGTTTTATCCATGAAGCTCATGTGATCATGAGAGTACAAGATTGCACAAGAGTATACATGAATAGGGGTGTACAAAAAATATAATATATTCGTGAAAAGCACATGACAATATGTATTTGATGTACCCAAGGGGGATAACATCGCAAGACAAGATCGATAGGGTACTGGTCCGTGGTAACAATCGTGACAATATCAAGTAATTTATCTAAAGCATGAGTATAAGTTCTAGCAAGTATAAAAATGATCAGAGCATGTATTCACCTGAGATTCTGAGTGACTGTGAAAATAGATGTCTGAACTGAGGTGTCTGAGTCCTGAATAGAGCACACAGGTTATGATGTATACAAGAAGGTAATATTTGAAGTTTACAATACATTCGACATGATTATAAGCCATTCTAGGTCAAAGTCAACTCTAGTCAACTTTGGTCAACAATCTAGTCAAACTAGGTTAACTCTAGTCAACTAGTCTAGGGTTTAGTCAACACTAGTCTACAAGTCACTCTAGGCCTATCTAGTCCATGTCTAAGGTCAAACTAGCCTAACAAGTTCATAAGGGAATAAACCATATATATATACTAGCTAGTTAGTATATAGGGCAAGGCTATATAGGAAAGCCTACCCAACATGGCATGTATACAATGCCTAAGATTACAAGTTACAAATTATATAACTAGCACAATCTTAACATATATACACACATACTAGTTATTAATATATACAATATGTATATACATACAAGACAAGCATATCATATATATATAATATCTATATATGTATATCCACACACACATACATACCATATATATATACATAAGGTAAACTACATGTATATACATATATATAGAAGGTAATACATATATCATATCTACATATATAATCTATCAAATATACAACATATATATATATATATATATATATATATATATATATATATATATATATATATATATATATATATATATATAAGAGAAGGGGGAAATATATATATATATGAATATGTGTATGGGCGAGGGTGATACAAGCGGGGTGTGTGTATAGTGTATAGGAGGGCTACTGGTGTGAAGTGAGAGGGGACATCAAGGGGGTTAAGGTTCATACATATACCTAGATAGTAATATAGCATAGCCTATATACATACATATACATGTATAAAGGGGAGGGAAAGGAAACAAGTCAAGGGTTTGTGAGGGTAATGTGAGAGGGGCTGTGGAGTGAGGTAACAGGGAACAACAAACCGAAAACTGAGATTCAATTCTCAGATTCAACCAAAACCAACAAACATAAACTCACATATACATTTAAAGGATAACATACATATATGTATATATGCATACAAGCTCACAAGGTATTTTATATATGTAACATAGATATAAAGTCACAAAGACATATAGATAGATAACTCCCAACAGTTCTCAAATCAACTCAGGAACCCAGGTTCCAAATCACCGCAAGTCAATATCAAAACTTAGGTAAAACCTGAGATAAACAGTGACAATTCACATATCAAAACTGAGAACAAAGAGTTCAACATTCCAAAATTGATTTCAAAACAAAATGACTCTAAACCATTTACCAAAACCCAACACCCTCAATATTTAAAATATGAGAATCGAATGACATTCCTCAACTGGTAGCAAAATCTCAGGAATTGGATATAAATTGAAAACCAAAACTCATCAAATATTCCCAAAAATCGGAGAACACAGTTTTATATGAATAACATCAATTTGAAAACCTAATTCAATAAACAAAACTCAAAATAAAATAGGAAGCATGTGCTCAGAGGTAGTTTCAAACCCCACATGTCCTAATGAGTCCCAAACGGGTCCATGAACTGGACACAAAGTGTCAAAATACTTAAAACAACAAAGTATCAGAAATAGTACTAGCAACCTTGTACGACCATTTCGGGCTTGGTAGGACACGACATCCGACACGAGAAGCCTCGTGTGTCATGCTCCAATTTGGGAAATCTTTCGTCCTCGCTTCGATTCGTGCCGAGTCGTTCATCTTCGCTAAGGCGTGATGTCGTACAAGTCTGGTGTTGCAATTGTACAAGGCAAAAACGTGCACTATTATGTCCACTACAACAAAAAGACCTATTAATAATGCTTGATAAGTGGTTTTCATGACGGCTGATGTGGAAGCATCATCAATGTTCAGCAAGACTAGAATCTATGACGGTTTACATTAAAAACGTTATTGATAGTGCTCCAGTGATACGAGCGTTATAAAAGAAGCACGAAAATTTAAGTCGAAACCTCGACTCCCCCGCAATTCTCCCGCACTTACAAAAAATTCTAAACCCTCTCCCTTTCTCCTTCTCCTTCTCCTCCCGCTCCCCAACTCCCCTCAGCCCACTCCCCGCTTCCCATCTCCCCTCAGCCCGCTCCCTGCTGCCCAACTTCCCTCAGCCCGTTCCTCACTTCCCTCGGTTATAGACTCCACCGCAGAGGGAAGGTTGTCACCGGCGTAGCCTTCACCACCGATTTGTCCTAAAATCTCGATCATTGCTTATTTTATGCCCTAAATTCAAAAATATCCTAATTTTTGACAACCATACATGCATCCATCTCTCCAAAATTAGGGTTCTTAATTTTAGGGTTTTTCGACGTCTTTGTCCACGTCGACGATGATCCAAAAAGGGCCGTATCATCATTGACTTCTCTTGATTAAGTGAGTGATTTTGATTTGGATTTTTTCTCTAAAAAAATTTTTGTTGGGAGTGTAATTTTTTTCCTAAAAATTAGGGTTCTTAATTTTTGATTTGGATTTTTTTCCCTAAAAGGGTTCTTTGATTTTTTTTCTGTTTGTTCTTGTTCAAGGGAGTGTAATTATATTTGGGGAGCCGAGTCCGAAGCCTCTCCACAGTTACAGCCGCGACCCAGCGAGGTACTGTGCGTGCCTGCGAGCCGAGTCCGAAGCCTCCCTTCGGATTCTGACACTAAATTATGGGGTATAAATTCTAAACCCTTGATTGATTTCAGTTTATGGGTTTATTTTATTTGTTGATGATGTTGTTGGATCTCGATCCCTACATAAAAAGGGTTTTGATCGACTGATACGTGTTGGGTTCGATTTTGGCTTGACGATCCTGCGATTGTCTTTGTTTGTGAAGCGTGAATGATCTTTAGATCATGTTCGGTTCTTTACTTGCTGTTGGATCATTTTCGGTTTCGGGTTACCTAGCTGCAGTTGGAATTATTTGTGATGCATGTATTGTTGGTTTGGGTTTCTTGTATAAATTGTGCTTGGGTTCTCCTTCCTATACTTGCTGTGGGATGTTGGTTTAGGTTTTCCTTATTATACATGTTGGGTTGGGAAAGATTTCTTTGTTGTAGGAGATGTTTTGCTATTTGGATTAAAATTGTTGGTTGGGTATCTATTATGCATGATGGGTTTAACTTGGTACTGTGGGAATTTTTGTTGGGAGCTTTTCGATATAAATCACATGCGGGTATATATTAGTTGGGAGTATTTCTATTTCGGAAATGACATCTCCATTAGCATGCCTGCATCGTTGATTTTGGGACTACGTCCACTATGCCATGCCTAGATGTTTTACTTTATTTGTCGGTTTCGGTTTTTATTAGAGTACTCTGATACTCTTAGTGATGGTCGTTCGACCAAATGAACCAAAGCATTGCAGATCGTATCGGATACACTGGCTCCGTGTCGGGACGTGTCCTATACGTGTTATGGCATGCTAGTACAGCAGATGATGATTGATCCTTATCTGAGACATCTTATATATCTCATTTCGTTTCTTGTCGTTAGTCGTAGTTTGTATGTTGGTACAGTTGGGTTGTTCATTCTGGGTGCAGATACGCTCGTGTTTGTACGAGTCGATACTGGACACGGATGTGAGGATACCTTTGTGTCGATGATGTAGCCTCTCCACAGTTGCAGCCACGACCCGCCGAGGCGCTGTGCGTGCCTGCGAGCCGAGTTCGAAGGCTCCCTTCGGATTCCGACACCAAACTCTAGAGTATAAATTCTAAACTCTTGATTGATTTCAGTTTTTGGGTTTATTTTGTTTGTCGATGATGTTGTTGGATCTCGATCCCTACATAAAAAGGGTTTTGATCGACTGATACATGTTGGGTTCGATTTTGGCTTGACGATCCTACGATTGTCTTTGTTTGTGAAGCGGAAATGATCTTTAGATCATGTTCGTTTCTTTACTTGCTGTTGGATCATTTTCGGTTTCGGGTTACCTAGCTGCTGTTAGAATTATTTGTGATGCATGCATTATTGGTTTGGGTTTCCTGTATAAATTGTTGCTTGGGTTCTCCTTCCTATACTTGCTGTGGGATGTTGGTTTAGGTTTTCCTTATTATACATGTTGGGTTGGGAAAGATTTCTTTGCTGTAGGAGATGTTTTGCTATTTGGATTAAAATTGTTGGTTGGGTATCTATTATACATGATGGGTTTAACTTGGTATTGTGGGTGTTTTTGTTGGGGGCTTTTCGATATAAATCACATACGGGTATATATTAGTTGGGAGTATTTCTATTTCGGGATTGACATCTCCATTAGCATGCATGCGTCGTTGATTTTGGGACTACGTCCACTATGCCATGCCTGGATGTTTTACTTTATTTGTCGGTTTTGGTTTTTATTAGAGTACTCTGATATTCTTGGTGTTGGTCGTTCGACCAAATGAACCAAAGTGTTGCAGATCGTATCGGATACGCTGGCTCCATGTCGGGACGTGTCCTATACGTGTTATGGCACGCTAGTACAACAGATGATGATTGATCCTTATCTGAGATATCTTATATATCTCATTTCGTTTCTTGTCGTTGTTGTAGTTTATATGTTGGTACTGTTGGGTTGTTCATTCTGGGTATAGGTACGCTCGTGTTTGTACGAGTCGATACTGGACACGGATGTGAGGATACCTTTGTGTCGATGATGTAGCCTCTCCATAGTTGCAGCCGCAACCCGGCGAGGCGCTGTGCGTGCCTACGAGCCGAGTCCGAAGGCTCCTTTCGGATTCCGACACCAAATTATGGGGTATAAATTCTAAACTCTTGATTGATTTCAGTTTTTGGGTTTATTTTGTTTGTCGATGATGTTGTTGGATCTCGATCCCTACATAAAAAGGGTTTCGATCGACTGATACGTGTTGGGTTCGATTTTGGCTTGACGATCCTACGATTGTCTTTGTTTGTGTAGCGGGAATGATCTTTAGATCATGTTCGGTTCTTTATTTGCTGTTGAATCATTTTCGGTTTCGGGTTACGTAGCTGCTGTTGGAATTATTTGTGATGCATGCATTATTGGTTTGGATTTCTTGTATAAATTGTTGCTTGGTGTCTCCTTCCTATACTTGTTGTGGGATGTTGGTTTAGGTTTTTCCTATTATACATGTTGGGTTGGGAAAGATTTCTTTGCTGCAGGAGATTTTTTGCTATTTGGATTAAAATTGTTGGTTGGGTATCTATTATGCATGATGGGTTTAACTTGGTACTGTGGGTGTTTTTGTTGGGAGCTTTTCGATATAAATCACATGCGGGTATATATTAGTTAGAAGTATTTCTATTTCGGGAATGACATCTCCATTAGCATGCATGCATCGTTGATTTTGGGACTACGTCCACTATGCCATGCCTAGATGTTTTACTTTCTTTGTCGGTTTCGGTTTTTATTAGAGTACTCTGATACTCTCGGTTTTTCGATATAAATCACAGACTCTATAATTGACAGACTCTAAAAGTGAGGGTTTTGCTTTCTTTTTCAGGGTTTTGCTATACGTACATTTGTTATGGACAGTCTTCATGTGACCAAGTTGAAGCGTTATATGTGTGCTTCTTCGCTACAGTATCTGTGAGATTTTTGATGTAGCTAAATTGTACTCCATATTGGATACTCTATAAATTTTGAGAAGATGTACATAATGAAATGGAGAAATGTAGAATGGTAGCTAAAATACTCTATTTTGAGACAATAAAATGGAGAATGGTACTTTATATTCCATTTCAATGCTTTGTTGTGAAAATGGTTCAAAGTGGTTGTTTTCGAATTGAATTGAGCAGCGTTTGGAATGTATAGCATGCAGTATAGAGCGTTATAAATGTGATACAACGACCATATACAGCAGTTTTTCATAACTATCCGTAACGCTTTGAAAATAAAACGTAGCAGAAATTCAACCTATTAATGACGGTTTTGGATGAATTATCAATAACGCTTTTAAAAATATTTATAACACCCGATTTCATAACGCTTGGACTGAGAAAAAAAAGCATCATGGTTTACAATTAATGACGCTTTTTAGCCGTCATTAAAAGGTATTTATGTTGTAGTGGTCATTTAGAAATATTTAAAACCCAGCCACATTTCAGAAACATTGAGGACACAATATAGAAAGAAGTAATACTCATTTTATTGATAATTGTAGTCTGAATACAACTTTTCTCGATACAATTTGAAATGCCTCTTCTGCTACATTGATTCATGAAAAGAAGTACAACTGATAGGCTACAATGAAACAACTTCTCGTTCCATACATCATGCCCCTTTAGTACTTTAAAATGTAACTAGCAATCTTTGAAAGCTCCGTAATACTTTATGCGTCTTTAGGAAAAACAACTTGAATGTAGTAGCAATTCAGAAAGCCTCAATTCGGTCGTGCACCTGAGCCTTCTCCAGTACATGAGGAGGAGGGGCAGCACATTATAGCAATACGCTGGTGAGCACCGTTGGCCCACTCAGCTAAACCAATATTTTATTAATGACATGCATTTTAAATCATAAGCTTATTAGAAACATGCAACATTTAGAGGAAATCACAATTAAGGCAACATGGAATTTTATGAACCATGTTTTCTTTACCATTGGTCGAATCCAGTTTTTCTGCATAAGATAAAGGATAATAATAAAATGCTTATCGCCCCTACATAAGACATTGATTAGCATATATCTTTAAAACATGACCATTGGTGTTAGTGCACCATTTTTGGACGTTGCCATATAGGACTTCGAAAGGTAATCAGCGTACCATTTCACTTGGGTTGCAAGCCCTAATGAAATGTCCCGACCCCATGTACCCTTAATGTACGTTTACACTTCCTCCATGGTCGGATCAGCCCCAGCGCTGGGTATACCGTCCGAGGAAGCAGTCACCCCCTTGTATACAAGTTGTCCCCGGTCATGCAAATGTGTGTCTGACTCGACAATTATAGTGTGCATAGCATATTGAGGTACTAGGCACATATTCATTCATATATTTCATATTCCACCATCATAGGCATCAATTCGTTTCATTTCCATGTTCAAAGGGACGAGCATAATCTCAATATTGTTAACAGTGTAATCGATTCATTCAATTTCATTCTTTAGCTTCTTAGTGGTTGACTTGTGGCATTAGCAACTTGATATCGATCAACGGATATTTGAAGACAATTATTTAGTTGGAATGAAGGAATAGCGAGAGGGACAAAACCACCACAGATCCACACTCACCAATTTAGAGAATCGTAGAGAGAGAGAGAGGAATACTTGCACGCTTAGCCTTCTGTCACGCGTCAGTCTGCAATGGCACCAAAAGTTTGGTTAATACTCCGTCTCGTTATGTTCTCTTCTCTCAGAATTCTCAAGAATAAATGCTATAAAAATCGATAAAAACTGGCAAGAATCAAATAATCGAAAATCATTCAGAAAAGCATCCATCAAAACCAAGCAACAAAACTAGCAGCAAAACATCTAGAGAAAACTCTTGGACGCATTTCAAGAGAAACCAATCCATTAGTTGGAAAGGTTCTTATGTACTTATCCGTGATCGATTCGGTGCTGACGATAAGTTTCCCCAATACTTGGTTCCGACCGAGTTAACCAAGCCACAAGCCACATAGTGAACCGCTAGGAGCGGGGCACTACATAATATACCATTAAGAAAAAGTTTCATCATCAAAACTTAAAGCAAAAGTCCTACCTCAAAATTATCAAGCAGTGAGGGGTATTTCACCCGCATCTCCTCTTCTAGTTCCCACATCGACTCCTCGATAGCATAGTTCCGCCATAGCACGTTGACTAGAGTCACTGTCCGATTCCGCAAAACTTTCTCCTTCCTGTCCAAAATCTGGACATGCTCTTCAATGTATGATAGGTCAGCGCTCAGCTGCAACTGATCGAAGTTCACTACGTGACATAGATTATGCACGTACTTTCGTAGTTGGGACATATAGAAGATATCGTGTCCATTATTCAGAGCCGGAGGTAGTGTAAGTCGATAAGCCACTGACTCTACCTTCTCCAAAATCTCGAAGGGTCCAACGAATCTCGGGCTCAGCTTTCCTTTCATCCCAAACTGCATCACACCTCACATGGGTGTGACCTTCAAGAAGACATGATCACCCGTCGTGAATTCCAAAGGTCGTCGGTGTGACCTTCAACGAATCTCTAAGCCTTTCTCGAATTAAGCGGACCCTCTCGACGGCCTGTTCCACAAGTTCTGGTCTGAGCACTTGCCGTTTGCCGTCTTCATCCCAGCATATCGGTGATCGACATTTTCGTCCATACAAGGCTTCGTACGGGGCCATCTGGATACTTGCCTGATAACTGTTGTTATAGGCAAATTCTGTCAATACGAGATGTGCATCACAATTTGTCTTCGAATCGAACACGCACAATCTCAACATATCTTCAAGGATCTGATTTACTCTTTTCGTCTATCCATCCGTCTGCGGATGGTGTGCCGAACCGAAATTCAACTTTGTGCCTAATGCTGAATGCAGACTTATCCAAAATCGTGACAAGAATCGCCCGTCTCTATCCGACACTATAGAAGTTGGCACCCCATGTAATCGAATAATTTCATTCATGTAGATCTGAGCCAACCGTTCTACGCTCCATGTAACTTTTATTGGAATAAAATGAGCCGACTTGGTTAATCTATCCACGATAACCCAAATCGCATCGTTTCCCTTCTGAGTTCTTGGCAAGCCGACTATAAAGTCCATATAGATATTATCCCACTTCTACTGCGGAATAGCCCAATTTTGTAGTTTCCTGCCTCTCCGTTGGTGTTCGTCTTTCACACGCTGACAAGTTAAGCATTGTGACACAAATAGAGCCACATCTTTTTTAATACCACGCCACCAAAATGTTGTACACAGATCCTTCTACATTTTAGTACTTTCCGGATGCAAGGAATACTTCGTGAAATGAGCCTCGATCAGTATTTCCTTTCTGAGCTCATCATCCTTAGGAACACACAATCTTCCCTTGATACGAATAGTGTCTTCTTCAACTGTATAGTACGATGTCTTTCCTGCTAGAATCAACTCGCGTATCTTCTGTAGAAACGGGTTGTCCTTCTGAGTAGTCTTAATCCTTCCCTGGAGGCTCGGCTCAAGCTGCAACTGAGCCAACTGTACATTCTGTGGACGAATTCTGAATTCGAAGCCCATCTCTTCAAGATCTCGTAGTACCTTCTTTGCTACTGCTAGTGCCCCAACGAATTTTCGACTCAAGGCATCAGCTACCACGTTCCCTTTACCCGGCGTGTAGAAAATTGTCAAGTCATAGTCCTTGATCAATTCGAACCAACGCCGTTGCCTCAAATTCAACTCTTTCTGGGTGAATATGTACTTCAGGCTTTTATGATCCGTGAAGATCTCGTAGGACACACCATAGAGATAATGTCACCACAATTTCAACGCGAACACAATCGCTGCCAGTTCTAAGTTATGAGTTGGGTAATTCTTCTCATACAGTTTGAGTTGTCTCGACGCATATGATATTGTCTTCCCACGTTGCATAAAAATACATCCCAAACCAAGTCCCGATGCGTCAATGTAGGTCTGAAATCCCTCAGAGCCTTCTGGAAGTGCTAAGATTGGAGCCATGACGAGCCGCTGCTTGAGTTCCTGAAAACTACTTTCACATTCGTCGGTCCACTTAAATACGACTCCCTTCTGAGTGAGGCGAATCAGAGGCGAAAAGATTCATGAAAAGTCTTTTACATACCTACGGTAGTACCCGGCTAAACCAAAGAAACTCCGTATCTCACTAGCTGATGCAGGCTGCTTCCAGTCTATAACTGCCTCAATCTTCTTTGGGTCAACGGCAACGCCTTCTGCCGAGACAACGTGCCCTAGGAACGACACGCTATTCATCCAAAATTTGCATTTGCTTAGTTTTACATACAGCTGATTGTCTCACAGCGTCTGAAGTACCTCTCTCAAGTGTCCGATATGAGTATCCCTGTCCTTTGAGTAGATCAAGATGTAATCGATCAACACAACAACCAATTTGTCTAAGAACGGTCGAAATACTCTATTCATTAGATCCATAAAGGCGGCTAGAGCATTAGTCAAACCGAATGACATGACCAAAAACTCATAGTGTCCATATCTCGTACGGAATGCTAACTTAGGGATGTCTTTGGGTCTGATCTTCAACTGGTGGTATCCTGAACGAAGATCGATTTTTGAAAATACGGTCGCCCCTTGTAGCTGATCGAACAGATCATCCATCCTTGGCAAGGGATACTTGTTACGGATGGTTGCCTTATTCAGTTCTCTGTAATCGATGCTAAGCCGCATCGTCCCATCCATCTTCTTTACAAACAGCACCGGAGCTCCACATGGAGATATACTTGGGCGAATGTATCCCCGGTTTAGCAATTCTTGTAGCTGTACCTTTAGTTCCTTTAATTCTGCCGGAGCCATCCTGTACGGCGCCTTTAATATCGGGCGAGTATCCGGGAATGTATCAATTATGAATTTAATTTCTCTATTCAGCGACATTCCAGGTATCTTGTCCGTTAACACATCGGGGAACTTTATACAATTTTGGTCTGATTCAAGGCTACACTGTTCATTCGAGTGTCTTAAACAGAAGTGAGGTATCCTTCACACCCAGAGTACAGCATGTGCCTTGCTGTAACTGCCGATATTACCATTGGTCCCTAGAACGTCGAGTCGTACGAGTAAGAAAATTCTGTTTCTCCGGTTAGGCAAAACACAACTCTCTTATCCGCACAGTCGATTGTTGCATGACAGGCGCTGAGTCAGTCTATTACCAAGATGATATTGTACTCTTTGATGTCGAGTACAATTGCGTCCAGAGACAAAGTCTTGCCTCCAATTTTAATGCCGCCATCCCTGTAAATCAAAGTTGCATGCATATCTACTCCCAAAGGAGTGCTAACACACAAAGCTGTCTTTAGTAGAGTCATACAAAATTTATTTTCTATTGCAAAATCAGACAAGATAAAGCAATGAGTAGCACCAGAATCGAATAGCACCCGGGCAGGTATGCCTTTGTACAACAACATACTTGTTATTACGTTCTCTATGGTCTGGGCCTCTGCCTGAGTCAAGGCATAAGCCCTTGCTTGTGCACCTTGTTATTGATTCGGTACATTCCCAGTTGGAGCTAGTAAGGCTAGTGGCGCTTGGCCACGATTCTGGTTGTTATATTGGCCCTGGTTCTGATTGTTATACTGTCTACGGTACTGATTGTTGTTCTGTCCACGAGGAGGATACTGATTTCCTCCCCTGCCTCCGCATTCAGCTGCCTTATGGCCCATACCACCACATTTGTAACACCCTGTGCGACACTCTTTAGTACGATGTCCTACTCGGCTGTATTTATTGTAACGTAGCAACTGTTGTTGATGTCCCCTGTTGTCACCTGTATTATGACGCTTAGGTGCGTCATTTCTTCCCGCAGACCAAGGTCGTTTCTGGTTACTGCCTTGGTAGTTTTGTGTTGTTCTGCGACTAGCGGGCAGATAAAATCTCTCTATCTCGAAAGCAGTTTCGTACGCCTCCCTGTAAGACGTACATTTCCGACTTAGCACATCGCGCTGCAGGCCCTCATTCAAGCCTTGCATGAATCTTCCTCGCTTCGTGTCATCATTTGGGACCATGTATCCAACGAATGCAACTTTCTTCAAAAATTTAGTTTCATAATCGTCAACTGACATACTGCCCTGTTGGAGTTCTATGAACTCCTTCTCTTTCTGTTGACAGACAGCTAGTGGAATGAATTACACAATGAAAGCCTGCTTGAAGGTCTCCAAAGATATCTTCATATCTGGACTATTATTGTAATGTGCCTGTCTCTGCAAAGTCCACCATTCCTGGGCCTTGAGACGAAGTTGTACAGCGGTACACTCCACCCTTTTACTTTTCTATATATCCAAAATTCGAAAGTAGCCCTCAAGTGTGTTCAAGAAACACATCACTTCATCTGGTTTCGCTCTCCCATTAAACTCAGGCGGGTTACAGCTTTTGAATTCGGAGAACTTGAAGCTCGTTCTCTTCCGTGTCGGCATTTCTGGTTTCTCTGTCGGCACTTCTACGGTCTCGATTGCGGCGGCCTTTGCAGAAACATTGGAATCGATCGTCAGCTTGGTGACAATTTGAGACAGATTATCCACTTGCTTTTGTTGAGCATCCAGCTGCTCCTGAAACTTATACTGAAGCTGCTCTTGAAGCTCACGATATTGAGTTTCACTCTGCTTCCTCTAAGCCTCCATTAGTTTAATCAGTTTCTCCATTGGGTCAGATGATGAATTCATCTTCAAGCTATCACTTTTGGTCATTCTACAACAAAAATAGTTCCATTAGCACTCATAAAATATTTGTGGGCTTATTGTATGGAATATTATTTCATGCCAGTACTATCGATACCATCAACCGAGAAAATTTGCATCAAAACTTTTTTTTTTTTGAAAACATTTTCGAAATCCGAGGAATTAAAACCATGCCCTGACACCAACTTGTCACGCCCCGATTCGGGAAATCTTTCGTCCTTGCTTTGATTTGCGTCGAATCGTTCGTCTTCGCTAAGGCGTGATGTCGTACAAGTCTGGTGTTTTACTTGTACAAGGCAAGAATGTGCTCTATTATGTCATTTAGAAACATTTGAAATCTAGCCAGATTTCAGAAACATTGAGGACACAATATAGGAAGAAGTAATACTCATTTTATTGATAATTGTAGTCAGAATACAACTTTTCTCGATACTATTTGAAATGTCTCTTCGACTACATTGATTCATGAAAAGAAGTACAACTGATAGGCTGCCATGAAATAACTTCTCGTTCCATACATCATATCCCTTTAGTACTTTGAAATGTAAGTAGTAATCTTTGAAAGCTCCTCAATACTTTGTGCGTCTTTAGGAAAAACAACTTGAAAGTAGTAGCAATTCAGAAAGCCTTAGTTCGGTCGTGTGCCTGAGGCCTTCTCCAGTACCTGTAGAGGAGGGGTTAGCACATTATAATAATGTACTGGTGAGCCCCGTTGGCCCACTCAGCTAAACCAATATTTTATTAATGACAAGTATTTTAAATTATGAGCTTATTAGGAACATGCAATATTTAGAGGAAATCACAATTAAGGCAACATGGAATTTTATGAACCATGTTTACTTTACCATTGGCCGAATCCAGCTTTCCTGTATAAGATATAGGTTAATAATAATATACTTACCGCCCCTGCATAAGACATTGATTAGCATACATCCTTACAACATGACCATTGGTGTTAGTGCACCATTTTTGGACGTTGCCATATAGGATTTCGAAAGGTAATCGACGCGCCATTTCACTTGGGTTGCAAGCCCTAATGAAATGTTCCGACACCACGTACCCTTAAAGTATGTTTTACTTCCTCCATGGTCGGATTGGCCCCAGCGCTGGGCATACCGTCCGAGGAAGCAGTCACCCTCTTGTATACAAGTTGTCCCCGGTCATGGGAATGTGTGTCTGACTCGATAATTATAGTGTACATAGCATATTGAGGTACTTGGCACATATTCATTCATATATTTCATATTCCACCATTATAGGCATCAATTCGTTTTATTTCCATGTTCAAAGGGACGAGCATAATCTCAATGTTGTTAACAGTATAATCGATTCATTCAATTTCATTCTCTAGCTTCTTAGTGGTATTGACTTGTGGCATTAGGAACTTGATATCGATCAACGGATATTGCAAGACAATTATTTAGTTGTCATGAAGGAACATCGAGAGGGACAAAACCACCACAGATCCACACTCACCAATTTAGAGAATCGCAGAGATAGAGAGGAACACTTGCACGCTTAGCCTTCCATTACGCGTCAGTCTGCAATGGCACCAAAAGTTTGGTTAATACTCCGTCTCGTTATGTTCTCTTCACTCAGAATTCCCAAGAATGAATGCTATGCAAATCGATGAAAATGGACAAGAATCAAATCATCGAAAATTATTCAGAAAAGCATCCATCAAAACCAAGCAATAAAACCAGCAGCAAAACATACAGAGAAAACTCCTGGACGCATTTCAAGAGAAACAATCCATTAGTTGGAAAGGTTCTTATGCACTTGTCCGTGATCAATTCGGTGCCGACGGTAAGTTTCCCCAATACTCGGTTCCGACCGAGTTAACCAAGCCACAAGCCTTACATAGTGAACCGCTAAGAGCGAGGCACTACATCGTGTTCGTGCACACGGCTGGGGGGTCTAGGGCTAGGTCCTAAGGTGCCTGCACAAAGCCCAATACGTGTCGTATCCAAATTATCAAACCGTATCAGTGGCAACTGTTCAACAATGCACAGGCAGTACATGGCCACTACGGGCAAGATTTCATGTCCGATACGACACGAAATCCTACCAAAATTGGGGAGGGGTCTGACAGAGGTTTACCCTACCTGCCTGTCAAATTTTATGGCTTCTAGTGGCCTCTGCAGAAAAATACATGGGTTGGGTAGCAGGACAGTGTCCCGATGCCCCGTACTGAGTCTCGTGTCCTATTTTGGACACGTAGATCGTGTCAAAATCAATTCAGCGCTCGATAAATCCAAATTAAATGTAAACAACAATATAAATATGAAATTTGTTTTGAAGAACATCAACAATCATTCCATTGTGGCATTTCATCAAACACATACAACAAAACTCCGATACGTATATCAAATGGAAAAAAAAATCCTACCAAACTTGGTCGACCGCAAGGGGGACCCTAAATGAATGCATCCATGGAAAGAAATCAGAATTTTAATAGTTTTAGGAGCCATTACATATTAAGAGTTGGAATCTCAATGAATAAGCCTAGAAATGAGATCCTTCTCCAATTGCTATAGTCCAAATAGCTCTCAATCCTTGCTAGCTAGCCTCCAATGATCTCTTCTACAGTAGGGGAGTACAATACAAAAGACTAGGCTCAATTTGGAGGTGATTTGGAGAAAAGGGGGTGATTTGGGGAAGAACACAAATTAGTATTTGTAGGAGGCAATAGAAAGTGGCAAAGGAAGGCTAACATGATGTTATATAGGAGGAGGGGCTGCCCTTGGCTGTCATATGAAATATCTAGGGTTAGTTCAATTTGGGTTTAAAGCGTTCTAGCAAGTGCAATTCAAGCCTTTACTTAAAGTCTCATCTAAATTAGGGTTTCCTAACCAAAATATCTAACTTGAATATAATATCTAGATATTACCACTACAAGAATAAGGGCTTTTCTTGACGGTGATTCCCCGTCAAGAAATGGGTATCTTGATGGTTGCAGATCCGTCAACTAGGCCGGAGTCAAGAAAAGACCCCCCTTTTCTTAACGGTCCCTGAAATGGCTTTTCTTGACGGTTTTTTGCCGTCATTTTAAGTAATTTTCTTGACTGTTTTTAGCCGTCAAGATAGCAGTTTTTAGAAACCGTCAACATAGGAAAAAACTTTTCTTGACTCCGGCCTAGATGACGGCTATTAGCCGTCAATAAAAGCCATCTTCGAGTTAATTGTTGACGTTTTATAACCGTCAAGAGAAGCTAAATTTTGTATAGCAAAAATTTCATTTATAATTATATATTATAAATCGAACACACACATAATATTAATAATCCAGAAGATATTCTTACATCAAATAACTATAAAACCCAATTTTTATATTAATAAATTGTATATTGTTCATACACCACAAACTTCCAATACATCCAACACGTCCAACCACAAACATCTAACACTTGTCCAACCACAAACATATCCAATCAAAGTATGTAGTTTCCATATATCTTAAACATCTAAAACTAAAAATTATACAAACAAAACCAAAATATGTAGCAAACCCGGCCGGAGCACATCCCTCCCATATTCACAACACCTTCATTTTCCATGTAGTTCCTGAGAGAAGAAGAGAAATATATTTAATCATTTGTGTGCACATGTTTATATAAATTAATATCTGAGAACAAAATAAAATAACTAGAAGAATCCCTCTACCATGATAGTCAAACTTTATAATTCTAGAAATCAACTTATATAAGAGAAGATTACCTTGTGTTATGGTCTTCTGGGATTCCTTTTGAACACTACATTGTGTTGTTCCCTGTACACAATATATAGGCGTCATAATTCTTAAATTTGGTAAATGCAACCAAGGACAAAACTAGTACCAACAGGGCTTATAAAAAATTCAAACCTTGTCTCACTGGAAACATGAAGTATAATATTAAGGTGAAGTATGGAACAAGTACCAATTAATACATAGAACAATTCCAAAAAGGGATCCTGATACTATAGACCATTGAAAAGGCAATGGGCTTAAAAACAAATTCTAAATCCTAGAAAATACGAATTTTTTAGAACATGTTCCATGCTCGGATCATGTGTAAATTGGATGCGAATTTGACCAGGACACGAGCCAATTTACAGTAGATACTCCAAGAACATATACCGTTTAGAAAAAGATCCTAGATACAATCATAACAAGTAAAGATATTTAAAAAAAATTAAACTACAAAGAAAAGTGAATATAAGAAAAGATCAATTACTTTTGGTACATTGGCAGTGAGACTATTCAAAACAGCTTCAACATATCCATGCACTTCTAGGACATTCATCTTTCTTCTTTTTCTGGATCAACATGCCTTCTAGCCATTGTATCCTAAACGTACACATGCTAAAAAAATTAACTATTCAAGTTTTAGATTTTTGGCTTCAGGAATTTATAGGGAAAACATAAAGCTCAGGGTCATCTCACATTTCAAATGCATAATAGTTCCAAACTTGTGTCTAAACATTTATAAACTTGTGTCTATGTTTACCACATAACATGAACTTGTGGCATAGATTCGAAACTCTTGCCAACAATTCAAGCATGGATACTGATACTAACAATTTGGTGCAACTCATGAATTCTTTTATGTATCCAGATAGATTGTAGAGAGCCTTGAAGACTTTAATAGTACAAGTCAAGGGATAATAACATGACACCTAAGCCAAAACTGACCTTTATAGCCACGGTCTCGATGATCGCCTGTCCTATTGCCTTCAAGTCAATTTCCTTCACACATTTTTTCCTGGAAGGGTTACAATATAAAAATTAGATACATTGACAAGCTTATTTGCATTTTAATTCAGACCATTCTGATACATGTTACAGAACAAAATCATATACAAGTAAAACTCCTAAAAACTACAATTGGACCATTCGAACACTAGAAAAACCGATGAGTATTGGGGTGTCCAGCATAACTCAATTCAGTAAATTCTTGTCTATTTAAATCTCAATCCAAAACAAAGATCATTGCATCGCAAAAGGACAAGATGAGAACACAATATGAAACCCAACAATCATAAACGAAGAATACAAGCTTAACTACAATCACTACCGAAGAAGAAGCCTATAGGATGGCATGTCTTCCACACGCTGAACCTCTTCTAACAAAAGCTCTCTTTCCAGCTGTTGTCGTGTTGCTTTCATCACCAATTAAGTAGGAATAGAAGAAGAAAAAAATTCAGCATGTAAGTTATCTTGACAAACATTCTGCAGAATGCATGAGCCAAAATGGAGAAGAGGACATACATTGAAGTCCATGTATAAGGCATGCATCTCAAGCCATTGATGATCCGTAAGCTGGAAAGTTATGCAGTACAGAAAGTCAAAAGCTCGCTCATCCTATGTAACATAATCTCAATTTCAATAACATAAGGTTTTTGAAGTTAGAAGGTAGAATAAAGGATATCACACTTCACTACAATAAAGGATATCGATGCCTTAATTAGCCTACATACAAACATCTACAAGTGTCCATAAAATCAAAAGCATTGAATGACGAGCTTTAGCTACCAGCCATGTGTTTGGGTTTGAAGGCGTCTTAAGACAATCAAGAAGTACTAACTATAAAAGAAAGAAATAGTTGAAGTGGTGCCAATTTTCCTTGTTAGATACCTATAAGATCATTATCCTATAAAACAAACTGGGACTAAAATCCAATCAATATCTCAATAGTCCGATGCAAGTCCTAGATATTCTTAAAGCATTCTACCAAAAAGGATTTTCGAAAAAGCAATAATATTGTTTAGCTA
The DNA here is from genome assembly GCA_029216955.1 of Iris pallida. Classification (NCBI taxonomy): domain Eukaryota; kingdom Viridiplantae; phylum Streptophyta; class Magnoliopsida; order Asparagales; family Iridaceae; genus Iris; species Iris pallida. The sequence goes on from JANAVB010038613.1 coordinate 3,434,975, forward strand.
TTCAATCATAACTAATTTCAGTCCAGTGATCAAGCATATAGTCATTCAGGAAGATGATGTAGCTTTGAGTTGTCGATCAAATCATTTGGAGGTTGCCTACTTTTTTATCAAGTGAATATATTGGGATATTATACACCATAAAATTTTATTTCAATCATTTTGGTGGTAAAATAAATCTACATCTTACACTTTGAGAATTTTACACTTCTTACTGTTGATATTCCTTTCTTTCTTTCTTTCTTTCTCCTCCTTTCTTTATTTCTTTCTTTCTCCTTCTAGTTTTAACTTTTAAGTTTCATATGTTGTTCCAATATCCCTTAAGCTAATGGTTTTAGATATAATAAAATGGTGGCTAGATGACATCAAAGTATCTTTAAACAAACAAGAGGTATTAAAAAGTTTCTACCTTGATATGATTCAAGAACGTATAATGCAAGCCCGTACGAGAACTTGTCTAAGAAACTCAATGACCCATATACAAATGCACAACCATTCAGATCTCACCCAACCAGGATGCTTTGCATGCTAATTCTTTTTACCTGCATTGAAACAAACAAAACATCAACTGTGGTAATCGATATTTCTAATAAGTACAAATATAAAAGTGTAATATATTTTTGAGTCATATCTCATGTCTCATATAGCATGTCATGTAAAATGGTTAGTTAACATTCTTGATTCAGTAAAATACGGTTCATATTTCAACTTTTAGCTACCAAAAGAAAAAGAAGAGAATGAGACTTTTTAGTATCATAATCATCGTTTATTCTTCATACAACATGATGTTTACCCATATATGAAGTAATCAATGAAGAAATGAGCAGAGTTGCAACATAGCTTATGAGGGAAATAGAACTTACGAGTTCATCTACCAAAAGCAGTCAATCAATCTATAAACAAATAATATATTTATCTAAAATTAAAATAGGCTGCTGATGAAAATTGCAGAGTTTCAGAACTTCACACAGTAAATATTGGATGAACAGAGTTGGAGATTCTATTCAACTTAATTCATTATCATATCGTCATTAAACCATAAATTAGGTGCCCATAATTTTGTCCCAAACCCTAGCAAAAAAAACATAGAAATAAGGATTAATGGTAAAGAAAAAATGTTTCGTAGAAAAATATAATACAAACAATAAGAAAAAAAAGGGGAAATAAAGAAAAAGAAACCAACACGTTGAAGTCCCTCCCGTCGAGGACGATCCTTGGCAGGAGTCGAACGTCATCACCGCGGGGACGTCGAATCCTCCCACCCATTCGAACCTCCTGATGGTCATCCCCGAGGACATGATCCCCAGCACGGTGCCCAGGTTGATGGCAAATAACAACCAGTTGAAGAATGAGGGGGAAGTGAAGAAGGAGATGAGGAACTGGAAGTAGGAAGGTTGGGTTAGGGTTAGTGCTTGGGGACGAGATTAGTTGGATTTGGGGATTAGGGTTTTGGGTCTATAGGAGAAGAAAGGAGGAGGAAGAAGAAGAATAGGAGAATGGAGATATAGAGGAGGAAGAGGAGAAGGGAGATGTAGATTTGACCTTTCATTCTCCATCGGCTGGTGGATGAGAGAGATGGAGAATGGAAAGGAGAGGAAAGAATCGGGAAATAAATAAAATCGGATGGAATGACTAACGTCAATATAGACTTACATTTCAAAAAAATTACAAAAATGGCAGCTAAAAAAATTGCGCCAATTTTTTTAGGCATATATTAGTTGACGGTTATTACCGAACCGTCACTAAATAAAAGGATGTTTCTTGACGGATCCTCTATATCCGTCAACAATTATGCTAGAAGATTGCTAAATTAACATAAAATAAGGCATTTCTTGACGTAAGGCTAAATCCGTCATGATAGTCCATTTTTTTGACGGTTTTTCACGACCGTCAACTTATAAACCGTCAAGAATCGTCATTTTTCTTGTAGTGTACTAACCTTGTCATTTAGGTGGAAGCTACTAATGAAATATCTAGGCTCGTGACTAACATCTAGATTAGGGAAATTCTAGGTTAAGGTCTAATATCTTAATTAGCGCATTATTAATTAACTATAATTCAAATTAATTAAAAGTCACTAATGACCAAAATACCCCTAACCTAAAAAGTGATAATTAGTCAATCTAATCACATGGTTAGGTCCCCATGGTCATGGTTAGTCTCTAGGGTTACACTAGCAAAACATCAAAATTATAATGCACCAAATTAAATAGTATTAAAAAATTAAAATTCATCAAAAATCACTAACATGATTTAAATCCTATCATTCAATGGACAATTTTATAAAAGTTCAAAATTACCCTCATTTTAGAAAAGTAGTGGTTACAAGTCTAACCTCCTTAGAAATATTTCGTCCACGAAATTTAAGGTGATCGTACTCCTTCTAGGTCAAACCCCCAGTCAATCAAGGTCTTAAGGAAACTTATCTAAATCATGCGATTGGAAAAATGTCATATAGGGTTATGGCAGGTAATATCAGTCTGAGGTCTCATCTAGCCATTCTAGTCATACTGAATCAAAAGTAGTCATAAGATACTTAACACACAAGCAATATGGTAGGGTGCATCAACCATCAAGGATAAGCTAAAGTCTAGGTCAAGAACTCACCTCCAACTAGGTCTGGTGGTTGGAACTCCCTCCTGAAGGTCGGGCCTAATCCCCAAGACATTTCTCATGAATCATGCCCTTGTTAAAACACTTCTTCCTTCTTTTTGATCTTACTCTCCCTTATCAACTTAATTATCTCAAAATTTAAATTCCTACACCTTTTCCTAACTTGGATCCGAAATCTCTAAATCAAAGTTTATAAAATCCTCAAACTTGTTCAAATCACTGTCCTCAAAATCTTTTGAAGCTATTACTACTATGTCATGTAGGAACTTATTCTCTATTATATAATCAACCTTCGTATTTCCTTCACATACACCTTCAATATCATCCTTCTTAAATTTTAAAATCTCTACCAAATCTTTAAATTTTCCTATAACTCATAATCCTTGTGTTCACTCTGTTTCTAGTCATCCTCTTACCAACATCTTATTCGATTTTGTATCATCATCGTATTACAGTTAAATTCTCTTCTTCATTTCTAAATTCCTAAATTTAGCATCACAACCTTAAGTGAAATATCTTATGAAATAACCTAAAATTATTCAAGTTCACCAAAAACAAACCGACCTCGAATATCTTTGTTGTTTCTAAAGTATACCTACAAAATATTACTGTTCTAACTAACAATATATACATCCTACTATCCTTCTGATCAGCCGGAGGGGTCACTACCTCCGGAGCAGACTAATATCCTATATAAAAACTGGTAAATATAGTCAGCAAAGAATTAGCTTTAAGGGTTACTATTCTAATGCCAGAGTTATACTATCATCTCTAAGATAAAGATCTATCACAAGTCATCAATTCATTGTATTATGAAGGAATTATATATAAAAGAAGTTCTACAAAGGATTAGACTAAATGTGAAACCCGTAAATTTTAATTAACTGATTTACTGTCCAATATAATTATTTTATTATTTTTCTCGGTTCAGTGAAAATATTATTCTTAAATTATTGGATTTCTTGTTTTGGCCTGACTCGTCCTGAACCTGTCCCGGACCTGTCTCGATCCATTTTGGAAATCTAACCCAAATTCGATTTTATTCTTAAAGTCCATTAGTTTATAATTATTAGTATGAAATTCTAATCCTATTATTTAAAGAAAAATAATTACTTAAAGAAAAACAATCCTTTACTTTTTTTTAACTTTTCATTTCTCACTCTCATTCTCATTTAGTAACCAGCAAAAGGAAAACCATTCCTTTTCCATCCGTTCGGCCGCAAGACCGACCTCTTCGGCTCCCTAACGGCCAACGGCCGACTCCTCCGTTCATCTCCCGAAACCTCCACTTCACCCCTATAAAACCCTCTTCTCTCCATTACACTTCTTCACCACTCTCCCCAAAACCCATTTTTCCCCAAATCCCAAGCCGTAGACGCGCCCTTCCGGCGATTCCCCGGCCGCCCGATCCCCTCTGCGGCCCCGCAGCACCCCGGCTAGGCCTCTCTCGGCCGACCCCGATGCCGCCTCCCTGTCCGACGACCCGCGCGACCTTTTCCGAGCCGACCGCCGCCTTTTTCGCGGTCGTACACCGTCGCCGCCCGCCCAGGTCAGCCCCCGGCGCCTCTCTCCGCTGCCGTGTGCACCTCCTGTGCGTGCTGCCTTCCCCGTGCTCAGTTTCTGTTCAGATCCGTGCTTTCTGAGGCACGTTCCACTGTTCCGCGTGTTTTGGATTTCCGAGATTTACGGGTTTTCCATTTTCTTCCTATTTTCATCTGAGATCTCTAGCCGAGCACCCGAGGTATAATTTTTGTATCTTCGTGTCCCTCTCTTAGTGTCGATGATGACACGTTCTCCGATCCTGACATGGGATTCAACATCGATAATTACGATGTTGGTTTCGGTTTCTCCGAACTTAGTTTCGGAATGGTTGTGGCTGGGATGTGTTGTTTGTTAGTTCTGTGGTTTTTCGGAAGTTTTGAGAGAAGTTCGGATTTTCGGAAATGGCTTTGTGACCATTTTCCTTAGAAAGGTTCTGTGGTTTTTCGGTTTTTCGAGTTATTTTGAGTTTTTCAAATTTTATAGTTCGAAAAGTTTTTTCTGTGATTTTGATATAAACCTACTCTTGGGTTGGATAAATTGAAATTTCTGGTTGGAATGTTTTGTGGTTTAGAATATTGTGGGTGTTGGTATTTTCCCAGGATTGGGTTGTCCCAATTATAGAGGAAGTGCTGCCCAAATTTTCAAAAAATATATTTTAAAACTATTTTCAAATCCCGATCTTTGCAAACTACATTTTGCAGTGTTGGTTTTAAAATGGATTTTTGTATCGTTTCGGGCGACGACCATATTGGTCCATGGGCCCTAACTAAATGCAAACGAAACCGGCCAACTCGGACGTTGAGACTTTAGTTAAAACATTAGTTTTGAATGACCAAGTCTGAGAGGCATTTTAATAATTATCTTTAATTTATTATTATTTTTAGAATACTGCTGTTAGTATTTTGGTGCAGGGCTTTGGCCTACTGTTGGACCGTTCGCGGTATTCAGAGCTCGCCTATGAATTTAAATTAATTTATGTAAAGAAACTTGTAAGGACATAAGTCCAAGTTTTCTTTTCTATTTTCTGTGGACCTGTAATAAGTAATTTAGTTTTTTCTTTTATTTTTTTGGATTGTTGTTTTGTAGGTAACGCGTAAATGGTAAAATGAATATTTATTTTTATAGAAAAATTAAAAAGAGTTTTCTCACATTAATAATAATAAGATTTCAAGTTTGTAACTTAGAAAATTTTATGTTTTCTCATTAAAAAAAAACTATTTTTTATATATATTACAAAATACAAAGTTTTGCCAAATAATTGAAAAATGTGAAGTTTTTCAATAAAAAAATGTTAACTTGACTTTTTCCTCGTTAAATTAATAACTTTGCATCGCATCGATAAACGTGTTTTGTTTATAACAACATAAAACTTGACTAGGATCAAATTTTAGAGATTGTAACTAGCACACATAGATATGGCTTCCTCTCTGATGCTAAGCCAGGATTCTCAATATAGGATTTCGTGGACGAGTCTGATTTTCTTACCCGGAATTGACTCTCAAAATTCCAGTTATAAACAAAGGCAAGTACGGTTGTGTTTATTTCCAATTTAGTTAATAATTGTAATATTGCAAGATTAAACCACATTGCTACACGGAACTCTCTCATAGAGTATTGATTGTTATTGATTGTGGGACTGGGGGAGTAGTGTAGTGTATTATGACCAATACCTCTCATATTGTATATTGATTGTGCGAGCTTACCCCTCTTACACGCGGGGATAAGCCGTATCGTATCACTAGGATACTATTGTACAACCCAAGCCGGTCATAAGCATTACATACTCAAATCACATTGTTTTTAATTGTGGAAAATTGCTGGAAAATATTATTCAAGTATTTCAATTGTTTAAACTGCAAATTTCTAATTATTAGTTGAATTGTAAAATTTTCATAATTGTACTTTGCTCATTTCCTGACTGGATCTCCCACCCCCAATAGGTTCCTTTGATGAAGCTGAGCTATTGATAAATAGCTACTACGATCCAGTGCTTTATCCAGCTGTTCTGCCAGAGTCCTACTTGGAGGACGATGATCCTGTGACTGACGAGCCAACTTCCTAGACGATGTTATTTCCATTCTAGTTTGATGTTTTGAATAAAAAGACAGTTTAATCCAGTTTTATTTCAGTTGTATTTTGTTGGACAAAGTTTTTAATATTCAAAATTTAGATGTTGTGACAAAATATATTGTGTTATTATGATTATCTGCACTTGGATAAAGCTTACTGTCGCCGTCTCATAACGGTGCAGGCTGGGCATGATCCGATTCGACCCAATAATTTGGGACTGGGTCGTGACATGTTTTTAGTGGTGGCCCATGCAGGTCTGATCAACAACTTAGGTAAATATATCTAGAAATATTTAGAACACTAGAACATTAATTTGTCACAACGTAGGACCGAAATATATTATAAATAAATAATTTTTTTGTTATAGACTGGTAGGCTACCTTGCTTATGTTTTGCAATCCTAAACCTTCCAGAGTATGGCCACTTACAAGACCAATACTGCTGGCGATGGGTGGTCATCACCCGATCACACCCCACCTCCTCAACCAAGTCCGGATCCTACACCTCGTGTCACGTCCCGATCCGGGAAATCGCTCGTCCTCGCTAGATTTTACCCGAATCATCGTCCTCGCTGGGGCGTGATGCCGCACGAGCCTGGAGTTGCGCTCGTGCAAGGCAAGATAACAGGTTCGCATGGAACTATCTCAACTTGATAACATAAGCAGCGGAAGGAAACAAGTATAACACAAGAATCTCTTTTATTCATATTGAACTGAAGGTTACAAAGGTTCTGAATAGCCCAACATAAAATGCATATTGGCTACAATGCTCATGATCTCTCTAGCTCACATAGGAATACATTGTTCCATACATTATGCCTCTTTATAGCCACCAAGTAGTCTTCGGCCGAACATCTCCATGTCGTAAGTCCGAACGCCTATGCGAAAGCTCCTCTTGAACGCCAAGGACTCCATGCCTCGGCACGTCCAAGTCAAGCCCAGGCCCCGAGCCGATCATAACCTGAGCCTGCACATAAACTAGTAGGGGATTAGTGCTTTCGTCCTCGCTTCGCACTGATTAAGACCCGCTCGCACCCAAACCAAACACTAAGTATCTTTAGTGAACATGCAACATTATTCGGTGATCTTTCTACTTAGCCTTAGGATCAGTTTCATGGCAATCTTCATATATAGCAACTTATCATAAATATGTCCAATGCCGTGTTCCTGCAGCAGATACAGTTAGCCATAACATAAACATAAACATAGTGTTCGTGCTCATCTCCGTCCCATATTCCCTAGCATGCAATGGTTAGCACTTAACATAAGCAATCATACGATTCGCATAACCAACAAATCATAACCGTAAACATATGCATAATGGGTAGCAGGCCCTGTGCCTGCACCCAGCTCTCATCTCAGCCCACCGGCCCTATCTATATGAAGGTCACGGTATTTCGCACCGTAATGGACTTGGCATCTCTTATGTGTAAGCCTACAATCGCTACGATACGGGTTGCTAGCCCAGTATCCGAAGGATCCCAAACTTACGGATATCATAGCTTATCACAGCACTGGACGGTCGCAATCCGTCCGAATATTGTGCACCATAAATACCACACATAATTCCCTCCTAGGCCGAACGGTCCCGGCGCCCCGGCGTAACCGTTCGAGGGAAGCCGTACCCGTGCACGGGCCATCCGAGTCCATTGACCAAGCAATACGTACCATATCATATAATCCATAGCATACCAATCGATCTCGTATTCTATAAACATAGTCTCGCACATAAACGGTTTCCCGTACCATAAACGGTTTTCCGTGCCATAAACATAATCCAACATTCATATGGGGAGCTCCGTCGGCGTTATGCCCCAACACATCCATATTGAAGCACGACGCCCAACGGCTTAGTCATCTCATACTCGTATTCCATGCGTACCATTCGTAAGTTATTCTCATAGCATAACTCCGTATTACTTAGTCTTTTCGTAACATAAGTGCCCGAGGGCACGCCCAGCGCCGTATTCAATGTTCTACGCCTAGTGTTCAATGTTCTCGGAGTCGTGCACATGATGCACATCTCAGTATCGTCTTTCAATGTTCTACCATCATTGCCCTACCGCGACTCGTACACTTGATGCATGCCGCTTCAATGTTTCGATTGTTCAATGTTCTATCTTAGTGTTCAACGCATATTTAGACACTTACTCGCCGAGCCACGCTCGCTAACTCGATAACATATTACGCATACCGTAACATATTTTATTAGACGTAAAGGAATAGGGAGAGAGAGTCAAGAACCCGCCCACCTTAAGCCGATACGCCTTATCGTTTCGCCGATTGAAGTGTCTCGCTTCCATAACTCGATCGCATAGCTAACTCTCGGACTTAGCCATTCCTTTGCTCTACTCGGTTGATTTGGCCTATCGCGTCCATGCCACAATCCGTTGCAAGGCCACGATTTGGTTTTGCGGACACTTTATTGCATAAGGCAAAATGCCGACCTCTGATCGTCCAGCATAAAAGCATAGCCTGCACACCAGATCAACCAAAGTCAGCACTTGCTCAAACGGGACTTATCCTTTGCATCGATTCGATTCATAGATTCCAACCGACTCAAAGCTTACCTTTGGCCAACGTAATACTTGCATCGATTCGCATCGATACTTCATCGGGTCAACGCAACTCTTCGAGTCAACAACTCATCATAATGCACCGATGCGGAGCGGGGCATTACATAATATACCACTCAAAATCAGGTTTGTCCTCGAACCGAAATCAACACTTAATCCAAGTGCCTCGCATAGATCGCTTCACGATCTCGTGCTACTATCGTTGCAATCATACAACTTAGTTTGGATCATACACATATTTTAGGCGTCCCACCAATATATGCATTTCAGCTAAGCTCAGTTGTAGGATATCGGGACAACCAACAAACTCAACTTAAATCCTCAAGCATCAATCAGTCCATACTTATTTAGTCATATCTTAGCGCCTATTCCCAAAATACTCCTCGTAGGTGTATTCCATAACATGCGATCCTCTTCCAAACATCTCTACACATAACTTGATTCAAATCCGTAACTTCGATCTCATAAGTTCTCGCCGGCCATCTAACGCATGCACTGCATCGAGTCATTGTATATCCGATCACAACAATTCTCTGCGACGCCTGTTCACCCAACCGTTTGCCTATCTTTCGTATAACTCGAGTCTTTCATCCTATCATTCATAACATTTGGCCTTAACGACATGGACTAAGTCCATATGTCTCCATTTTCTTTGCCTACCATCCGTACTAAATCTCGCACACAACTATTTTAATACGATCTACGTTCTCGAACTACCCGCACATCGAGTCTGGGGCTATCCCCGCTAGGCAACTTATTCAGACATCATGCTTGCGCTCACCCGACACAAGAGGTCAACTTGAGTCTACGATGCTCAAAGGCAACAATCTTTCCGACCCAAGGTCTCTTACGATACACTCGTCTCTGATTCTCGACCGAGTACGAATCCTTTACTCAATCTTTGATTCAATTCTGACTAGTTCGCTTCGTAACATAAATCGTGCGCTCAACACACATAGCCTAACCGTTACTCAAATCAATCTACGACACAACTCTTAGGGTCATTCTATTACTCGTCGCCCTCGCGCATTGCAAAATTCTTGCAATCGCCTTACCGCATCACTACGCTAAGCACGTTCCTCAACATTTATTTGATCGATCATAAATTTTCTAACCATATTGATCTCGTTGAAGACTACTCGTTAACTTTCGAAACACGATACGCGCTCGCTTAGACTTATCCTCAACATGCACTACATCATCCTTGATCCTCAATAAAATTTCTTACGCAACTTCTTTAGGGTCATCCTATGGGACTTCAACATTCACTTGATTTGGCGGTCAAGTCTTCTAGGGTCATCTGCCCCGAAACTATGCTCGATAATTGAAGATCATCAACGAGGGACAGTTAAAACGAACCACGCTATATCCTATCGCGGAGCCAAATCAATTTTCGACGATTCCTAGGGGACTTTACCCAATCCGACATATCAATCCAAAATTTTATATCCCCGCGCAACTGATGCGCCGTTGCTACGCGAATGACTCATGCGCTTGCGTGCCGTTACTACTCGAATCACTTATGCATTACCGTCGACTATCTTGCTAATCGTACGACATCTACTTGCCTCAGGTTCGAGTTCACCTATCCATAATCACAGTCCGACACATTCCATACTCCTCGAAACCATCCTCAAACAACTTTCGCATCAAACCACAAGTCCATATCAAATTTGCCACGCCTTGCAAGTTCGATCATCCCCGCTGGATGAATTACCATACCAATGCTCACGCAAAATGATCGTTCTAATTTGACGTGAGGCATGTGCGAGGCTGGTGTTGCGCTCACTCAAGACAAGAATGTCAATATAGTGGTGATCCGCGAAGCAATCAAGCACTTTCGTTTTCTTTCGAGTAACATCCATCGACTCTTAAATTCTCCGAAGCGTTCCTACCGTTATCATCCCAATTGCTATAACTTAACTTTCATCCTATTCGTCCAACAACAATGCCCAACGTAATTTTTGTTCATTCGATCAGAGTATCCCTGAGTTATTGCATATCGTCTTTGATACGCCTCAATACCATCGTCGATATGCATAACTTGAACATCTTCCTTTCTCATAAGCTCTAATTCGTTGCAATCATTGTTGTCATCTGAACTTGAATACGAATCAAGTCTTACACACATCCATTCTCATATCCCTAACTCGTACTTTCAAATCGTGCTACCGACTCATTGTACTAACCCAAATTCGTTCGCACGAATTCCCCGTGCCTACTCAATTCGTTTCGAAGAAGTCTCCGAACCAACTCAACATAAATTTGACCGGGTCAACTATTTCCTTAATGTGACATTCATTCGCATATGCTCGGCCTATCGTTCAACTTGTACTTAACGAATCCTCGTCCGGTGTATCATCCATATGTACGACTTCGCACATAACCATTCAACTTAATTCATCGAAGCATACTAGCATCGACTTCTCTTAAATCGTTCCCACTCGAGTCTCAGTACTATTTCATCTGTGGCGGACAGACCTATCATAACCGACATAATCGTCTCGACGTAACCTATCGCAAGTCACCAACCGGCTTAACATAGCTATCGCTAAGTGGTATCCCATATACCACTCAGGATCGAGCCTATCTTTATCGACACAATACTTCGCTATACTTGCTCGCATAATTGGTATTGCATATACCACTCGGAATTGAGTCATTACTCGACATCACACTTCGTATAGGTCCGACTCCTATCTCAACTTAACCGTCCCGTATGGCGATCCTTCTGATCCCAGCTCTAACATTAGCTCAAGATTGACACACATTCAATCTAACCGTGTCATAGCGATCATATCGATCACCCCCGCAACATTCGCTTATTCAAAGCTCAATGCGACACATGGCCAACATAAACGTTCGCCTACTCAACTCGACTTAGCGACCAACTCGACTCGTTACTATCGCATCCGCGATCTTCCAATCTCGTTCGTTACAACCCGTACAATAATTTGCTCTCGATACATAAGGTCTTTACACAATCTCGTGCAACATATCGCTATCCATCTGCATAGCCATACAACGCACATCATACCATATCGACTCGTTGCACCGATGCAACGAACGATTCACGACTTGCGGCACTCCGTGCAACCAACGACACATAACCATTCTTATAGCCACATAACACGCATCGCCTCACATATCGATCCGTTACACTTCGTGTAACCAACAACACATAGCTTCTCGCACTTCGTGCGACCGACAACACATAACTTCTCGTACTTCGTACGACCGACCACACATATCATTGCACTTCATGCAACCAATATCACCATATTCGTTGCACTTCGTACGACCAGTATTCCATAACTCGTTGCACCTCGTGCAACCAACATCCTATAACTCGTTGCACTTCGTGCAACCAACACTCTTCGACGGCACCCGTAGATAGCGTGATAGTCACGACATACTTGTGGCAGACGTACACAACTTAATATAGACTTATTGTATGGAACATCCAATGTAGCGTCGAGCAGATCCATGAGCCATGCAGTTGCGGAAACAACTTAGAGTCAACTGAATTTCGATAGCAAAACAACTGAGGGTCAAAGAGATTCATGCACGGTCCAAAGGATGGAACCGCTCTGATACCAACTTATCACACCCTGATCCGGGAAATCGCTCATCCTCGCTAGATTTTGCCCGAATTATCGTCCTCGCTGGGGCGTGATGCCGCACGAGCCTGGAGTTGCGCTCATGCAAGGCAAGATAACAGGTTCGCATGGAACTATCTCAACTTGATAACGTAAGCAGCGAAAGAAAACAAGTATAACACAAGAATCTCTTTTATTCATATTGAACTGAAGGTTATAAAGGTTCTGAATAGCCCAACATAAAATGCATATTGGCTACAATGCTCATGATCTCTCTAGCTCACAAAGGATTACATTGTTCCATACATTATGCCTCTTTATAGCCACCAAGTAGTCTTCGGCCGAACATCTCCATGTCGTAAGTCCGAACGCCTATGCGGAAGCTCCACTTGAACGCCAAGGACTCCATGCCTCGGCACGTCCAAGTCAAGCCCCGCCCCGAGCCGATCATAACCTGAGCCTGCACATAAACTAGTGGGGGATTAGTGCTTTCGTCCTCGCTACGCACAGATCAAGACCCGCTCGCACCCAAACCAAACACTAAGTATCTTTAGTGAACATGCAACATTATTCGGTGATCTTTCTACTTAGCCTTAGGATCAGTTTCATGGCAATCTTCATATATAGCAACTTATCATAAATGTGTCCAATGCCGTATTTCTGCAGCAGATACAGTTAGCCACAACATAAACGTAAACATAGTGTTCGTGCTCATCTCCGTCCCATATTTCCTAGCCTGTAATGGTTAGCACTTAACATAAGCAATCATACGATTCGCATAACCAACAAATCATAACCGTAAACATATACATAATGGGTGGCAGGCCCTGCGCCTGCACCCAGCTCTCATCTCAGCCCACCGGTCCTATCTATATGAAGGTCATGGTGTTTCGTACCATAATGGACTTGGCATCTCTTATGTGTAAGCCTACAATCGCTACAATACGGGTTGCTAGCCCAGTATCCGAAGGATCCCAAACTTACGGATATCATAGCTTATCACAACACTGGACGGTCGCAATCCGTCCGAATGTTGTGCACCATAAATACCACACATAATTCCCTCCTAGGCCGAACGGGCCCGGCGCCCCGGCATAACTGTTCGAGGGAAGCCGTACCCGTGCACGGGCTATCCGAGTCCATTGACCATGCAATACGTACCATATCATACAATCCATAGCATACCAACCGATCTCGTATTCCATAAACATAGTCTCGCACATAAACGATTTCCCGTGCCATAAACGGTTTCCCGTGCCAAAAACATAATCCACCATTCATATGGGGAGCTCCGTCGGCGTTATGCCCCAACACATCCATATTGATGCACGACACCCAACGGCTTAGTCATCTTATACTCGTATTCCACGCGTACCATTCGTAAGTTATTCTCATAGCATAACTCTGTATTACTTAGTCTTTTTGTAACATAAGTGCCTGAGGGAACGCTCAGCACCGTATTCAATGTTCTATGCCTAGTGTTCAATGTTCTCGGAGCCGTGCACATGATGCACATCTCAATATCGTCTTTCAATGTTCTACCATCATTGCCCTACCGCGACTCATACACTTGATGCACGTCGCTTCAATGTTTCGATTGTTCAATGTTCTATCTTTGTGTTCAACGCATGTTTAGACACTTACTCGCCGAGCCACGCTCGCTAACTCGATAACATATTATGCATACCATAACATATTTTATTAGACGTGAAAGAATAGGGAGAGAGAGTCAAGAAGCCGCCCACCTTAAGTCGATACGCCTTATCGTTTTGCCAATTGAAGCGTCTCGCTTCCATAACTCGATCGCATAGCTAACTCTCGGACTTAGCCATTCCTTTGCTCTACTCGGTTGATTTGGCCTATCGCGTCCATGCCACAATCTGTTGCAAGGCCACGATTTGGTTTTACGGACACTTTATTGCATAAGGCAAAATGCCGACCTCTTATCGTCCAGCGTAAAAGCATAGCCAGCACACCAGATCAACCAAAGTCAGCACTTGCTCAAACGGGACTTATCCTTTGCATCGATTCGATTCATAGATTCCAACCGACTCAAAGCTTACCTTTGGCCAACGTAATACTTGCATCGATTTGCATTGATACTTCATCGGGTCAACGCAACTCTTCGAGTCAACGACTCATCATAATGCACCGATGCAGAGCGAGGCATTACACCTCGACAGCTGGCCGATCGTCCCCATAATGCCCCAGAACCCCGTAGATTTTACACTACTACTTAAGTGTTAGATCCTACATCTTTCCAGACTGAACAGCAAGCCCCTGCGATGGTGCCCGATCCAGTTGCCCCACCAGTGCCCGTGAACCCCACCGACCTCGTAGGCCTGCTACGAGGAGTGCTTGTGGCACAGAGAACTCAAGCTGAAGCTTATCGCGAACAGACGACGATTATGAGAGAAGGCATGGAGAATGCCCACAATGTGGCTATGGATGCACTGGAGAGAAGAGAAGCAGCCCAATCTGAACCAAGGCCGGCTAAAGTCAGAGATATCGAGAAATTCAAGAAGCGGGGCCTTCGACCTTTCAAAGGAATCGAAGGAATTATTTATGCTGATGAATGGCTCGACAGCATGGAGCGTCTCCTCAGCGTTGCTCAATTTCCTGATGATCTTCAAGTTGAAGTTGTGGGACTCCAACTGCTAGATGTAGCCAGCACCTGGTATCGGAATGAACCCCGACTCCAGGACAGGCAGCTTGACTGGAACACTTTCAAGATGTTGTTTCGCAGGAAGTTCTTCCCAACATCAGAGTTACGGGAGATGGAAAGACAGTTCTAGAATCTGAATCAAGGGAATATGACTGTTGGAGAATATACGACCGAGTTTGGTCAACTTAGTCGTTTTACCAAGAACTTGGTTGCCGACCCCGCCGATCGTACTGAAAGATTCCGGTATGGACTGAGGGAAGAGATTCGCACTTCTGTGATCGCAGGCGGCACCAAAACGTATGAGAGGATCTTAATATGAGCTCAGGATATAGAGAAGAGTCAGCCTGCTCGCTCAAAGAGGGAGTATTCTAGAACTAGCAACTTCCAGAATAACTAGAAGAGGCCCAACCACAACAATAACAACAGGCCTTCTCACTACCACCACCAGCACCATCAGGCGAGGACCAATGATAGAGCGCCTCAGAAGCAGATTCCTGTCTGCGATTTCTGCAAAAGGCCAAGACATCAGTCGAACATCTGCAGGAAGAGGCTTGGACACTGCCTAGTTTGTCGGTCTGCCACCTACCAAGTGAGGGACTGCCCTATGGCCTTCAACCGGACTGGGACAACATCGCAGAAGGCTCCCCTACCCACTCAGCAACAACAATTTGGGCAACACCAACAGAAGACTGGGCGAGCTTTTGCCCTAACAGCAGAGGAGCAAGAACCAGAGCAGGAACCTACCGCTGATGTCATCGCAGGTTTCATTTATGTGCATTCACATCCTGCTTTAGCATTATTTGATTCGGGTGCTTCACATAGTTCTATAGCAACAAAATTTATCTATGCACACCACCTAGTTATGAGATTTAGCAAGAAGATATGTAGAGTTATGACTGGTGGTGGACCCATACCCATCATTGAGACCTGTAACTGTCCTATAACTATATCAGGACACAATTTCTTAGCACCCTTACTTGTGATGCCCTTACCTAACTATGATATAGTCCTAGAAATGGACTGGTTAAGTAAGCAGCATGCACTGATAGATTGTCACAGAGGATATGTAGTCTTCAGCCCACCTGGAGAGCCGGAGTTTGAAATCTCTCGAGCTCTGAAAGATATGGAGGGTATTACTTACTCCTCTATCACCGAAGAACCTGACCTCCTCACCCTATCATAGCAGAATTCATGGATGTTTTTCCTGATAGTCTTCCAGGATTACCTTCAGATCGAGATGTAGAATTCACCATCGACCTAGTTTCCGGCTCTGCCCCTATTTTTCGGGGATGCTACAGAGTCAACCCCAAGGAGGCCAAGGAAATGAAGGATCAGATCAATGAGCTGAAGGCCCTTGGATTTATCAGAGATGGAGCTTCACCCTGGGGAGCACCTGTCTTGTTCGTACCCAAGAAGGACGGGACTGTGCGAATGTGCATCGACTACCGAGCGCTGAACAATATCACCATCAAGAACAAGTACCCTCTGTCCCGGAATGATGACCTGTTTGATCAACTCAGTAGAGCTAAGGTGTTATCGAAGATAGACCTTCGATCTGGCTACCATCAAATCAAGGTCAGAAAGGAAGATATTCCAAAGACGACGTTCAACACCAAGTATGGGCAATTTGAATTCTTGGTCATGCCGTTTGGATTGAGAAATGCTCCTACGGTATTCATGAACCTTATAAACAAGGTTTTCCATGAATATCTGGATTAGTTTGTTGTTGTCTTCATCGATGACATCCTGATCTACTCGAAGACCGAAGAAGAGCATAAAGAGCACATGAGAAAAGTTCTAAGAACCTTAAGGAAGGAGAAGCTCTATAGTAAGCTATCTAAATGTGAATTCTTCTTAGACAAGGTGGATTTTTTGGGCCATGTTGTCACAGGAGAAGGAATTTCGGTGGATCCAAAGAAGATAGCTGCTATTGAGAAGTGGAGTACACCAAGTTCAGTTGCTAAAATCAGAAGTTTCTTGTTCTTAGCCGACTACTACCAGAAATTTGTGAAGGACTTCGCCAGGATTGCTGAGCCAATGACGAAGCTCACAAGAAAGAATGAAGAATTTGTGTAGACTGAAGCTTGCCAGGCAGCATTTGAGGAACTGAAGAAGAGACTTACAACGGCACCGATACTTGCGCTACCCGCAGGTACCGACGGTTTCTCAATCTACAGTGATGCTTCTGGTAAAGGATTGGGTTATGTTCTTCAACAACACGAGAAAGTAATTGCTTACGCATCTAGGCAATTACGGACTCATGAGAAGAACTATCCCACGCATGATTTGGAGCTTGCAGCGGTTATTTTTGCACTGAAGCTGTGGAAGCATTACCTCTATGGAGAGAGAGTGGAAATATTTATAGACCACAAAAGTCTTAAATATGTTTTCACTCAGAAGGAGCTGAACATGCGACAACGGCAATGGCTGGAGCTGATGAAAGATTTTGACATCGATTTGCAGTGCCATTCGGGTAAGGCTAATGTGGTTGCAGATACACTTAGTCGATACCCGATGGCGATGTTTTTGACCAAGGAGCAGCATTTGCTGGAAGACATAGAGAAGCTTGGACTGGAGATTGTACTGCCTGAAGAGAAAATGAAGAAGCTAGAAAGAGAAGCAATTGTACCAGTAGTTGAATCATCAATGATGTAGTTGCAAGTGCGTTCAAGTCTGATGGACAAAGTCAAGGAGACACAATTTCAAGACGAGACGCTTTGCAAACTCAGAGATCAAGTACTGGCAGGAACACTTGAAGGATTCTCAATCGCCAGCAATGGAGCACTGAGGCATGGTACGAAGCTTTGCGTACCCACTAGCAAATTGAGGAATGAGCTGATGTAAGAAGCGCACCAATCATAGTATTCCATACATCCAGAAGCTAATAAAATGTATCGGGATATGCGTACTGTAGTATGGTGGTATGAAATGAAGAAGGACGTATCCAGGTTTGTGGCTAGATGCTTCATTTGTCAACAAGTGAAAGCCAGCAGACAGAGACTAGTAGTATTATTGCAGTCGCTAGACATCCCAGAGTGGAAATGGAAACACATAATAATAGACTTTGTGACAGGACTGCCTCGATCCCAAGGAGAAAAGAATGCCATTTGGGTTATTGTGGACCGATGACAAAGTCAGCTCACTTTATCCTCTTCAAGGTTGGTCTATTTACCGAGAAGTTGGCAGCACTGTACATGCAACATATCTACCGGATTCATAGAGTTCCGGTAAGTATCATATCTAACAGAGATACCAGATTCACCTCTCATTTTTGGAAGAGCGTACATGACAGTTTGGGAACACAACTGAAGTTCAGTACCGCCTACCATCCCCAAACTGACGGACAATCGGAGAGAACCATCCAAACGCTAGAGGACATGCTGAGATCTTGCGTCTTTGAATTTGGAGGGTCTTGGGAATACCACTTGCACTTGGTAGAGTTCTCCTACAACAACAGCTACCAAGCTAGCAATGGTATGACTCCGTTCGAGGAACTTTATGGACGTCGTTGTCGCACTCCACTTGCTTGGGACGACGTAGGAGAAAGAATATTGCTTAGACCTGAAATGGTGACCGATGCAGCAGAGAAGGTAAAGGTGATTAGAGACAAGCTCATGATTGCTCAGGACAGACAGAAACATTGGGCTGATACCAGTCGCCAACCATTGGAGTTCGAAGAAGGAGATAGTGTCTTCATCAAGATTTCCCCTACCCGAGGAACTATCAGATTTGGCAGAGCAGGAAAGCTGAGTCCCAGGTACATCGGCCCATTCGAAGTTTTGAGCCGAATTGGAGAAGTAGCGTACCAATTAGCTCTACCAGCTAATCATGAAGGCGTGCACAACGTCTTCCACATTTTACAGCTCAGACGCTACATTCCGGATCCGAGCCACATCTTGGACCATTCAGAGCTGGAGATTGGACCCAGCCTCACAGTACCAGAGAAGCCAGTGGCGATTTTAGACAGAGATGAGAAAAAACCAGGAACTCGGTGATGCCTATAGTCAGAGTGATATGGCGGCACAATTCTCCAGGCGAGTCTACCTAGGAGTGGGAAGAGATGCGGGAGCAGTATTCGTATCTATTTGAGACCTAAGGTATTTCCTAACCCTATCTTTTAATTTTGAGGACGAAATTTTCTAAGGAGGGAAGGTTGTGAAACCCATAAATTTTAATTAACTGATTTAGTGTCCAATATTATTATTTTATTATTTTCCCGGTTCAGTGAAAATATTATTCCTAAATTATTGGATTTCTTGTTTTGGACTGACCCATCCCGAACCTGTTCCGGACCTGTCTCGATCCATTTTAGAAATCGAACACAAATTCGATTTTATTCTTAAAGTCCATTAGTTTATAATTATTAGTATGAAATTCTAATCGTATAATTTAAATAAAAACAATTACTTAAAGAAAAACAATCCTTTACTTTTTTTAACTTTTTATTTCTCACTCTCATTCTCATTTAGTAACCAGCAAAAGGAAAACCATTCCTTTTCCATCCGTTCGGCCGCAAGACCGACCTCTTCGGCTCCCTAACGACCAATGGCCGACTCCTCCGTTCATCTCCCGAAACCTCCACTTCACCACCTATAAAACCCTCTCCTTTCCATCACACTTTTTTACCACTCTTCCCAAAACCCATTTTTCCCCAAATCCCAAGCCCTAGCCGTGTCCTTTCGGCAATTCCCCGGCCGCCCAATCCCCTTCGCGACCCCGCAGCAACCCGGTCAGGCACCTCTCGGCCGACCCCGAGGCTGCCTCCCTGTCCGGCGACCCGTGCAGCCTTCCCGAGTCGACCGCAACCTTTCTCGCGGCCGCACACCGCCGCCGCCCGCCCAGGTCAGCCCCCGGTGCCTCTCGCCGCTGCCGTGCGCACCTCCTGTGCGTGCTGCCTTCTCCGTGCCCGGTTTCTGTTCAGATCTGTGCTTTCCGAGACACGTTCCGATGTTCCGCGTGTTTTGGATTTCTAAGATTTGCGGGTTTTCCGTTTTCTTCCTATTTTCATCTAAGAGCTCTAGCCGAGCACCCGAGGTATAATTTTCGTATCTTCGCGTCCCTCCCTTAGTGTCGATGATGACACGGTGTAAAACCCGTAAATTTTTAATTAATAATTTCAGTGTTACTTTTATTTAATTATTATTTTTGGAATTTTTAGTGTAGGTCAAACCCGTAAAATTTTATACTTTTAATTATATAATTTGTTGCTAAATTAATTATTATCATGAAAAACCATATTTTTAGAAAAATTAATATTCCTGGATTTGAATGTTGACCCTGACCCGTCCCAAAATCACATATATAAATATTATTTTTAAAAAATTAATAGATTTTTGGCCTGACCTGAATCCGTACCCAGTTCTCTTCCTGAACTCATCCCGAACCCAATCTCGTTTTTAAACCCATTCTTAAGTAATAACTCATATGTGATATTAAAAAGAGAAGAAAAGAATTTCCTTAAACTCATTTAACTCTATTTTTCTCTCTCTTCGGGAGTAAAGGAGAACATTTTCCATTACTTTTCCGTTCTCGGCCGACCTTGGCTCTTCCGAGCGCTCGAGACTCCTCCCCTCCCCGCGTGAAACTGCCGATCAGGTCTCTTCATTCCCGAAACCCCCCAAACTTTTCTATAAAACCCCTCTTCCCCATCCCTCCATTTACCATCACCACTAACCCCCAAAGCCCTGTGCCCTAAAATCCGACCCGCACCTTTTTTCGACGAACCCCGACCCGTCGTCGCTTCCAGGCCGACCCCAGGCCGGATCCGCCGCCTCCTCTGCCCGGCGCCACCTTCCCGAGGCCGACGCCCCACCGGCGACCAACCCGACCGCCGTTTTCTGCGACCGTGCGCGCCAGCCCGACCCGGGCGGCCTTCCCGTTCTTCGGTACTGTTCTGCAATACCCCGCCATTGTCTTTTCCATGCTCGGGTGCTGTACACGCAGCCGAACCCCAGCAAGGCGCTGACCAGAGCCCGAGACGCTGTCCGTGTGTTCTTTTCTCTAAAATTCACCTGAGAGCTCTAGCCGAGCAACTTCTGGTATATTTCCGTTGCCCCATTTCCATTTTTCATAGTCTGTGATGAATTTGGTCCACGAATTTCCCTGGGAATTCGGTAACGAGACATTTTCGGATTTTTCGAAATCCTTTTGGAAACATTCTATGAGTTCTCGGAATTTCTATGGGTTTGGTTTTCCAAATTCTATTTCGGAATTGGTTCTGTGGCTTATTTTCTTTGTGTGTTCTGTTGGTTTTAGAATTTCCGAGGAGTTTCGGTTTTTCGATGTTCATTTCGGGTTTTCCGAGTTTCATTTCGGTTTTTCGAATTTCGGAAACGTGCTGTGGATATTATTTTCGGGTTCTGGATATTATTATTTTCTGGTTGGAAATTGGGTTTTCCTGGTATAGGATTTATGTTTGGTGTTTGTGGCACATTTTTCCAGTTTTGGGTTATCCCGAAAATAGAGGGAATGCTGCCGAAATTTTTATAAAATTATATAAATGGATTTCAAATCAGTTTTCAAAAACATTTATAAATTATATTTTTGGGCAACGACCGTACTGGTCCATAGGCCCTAGCTAAGTGCAAACGAAATCAGTTTTATCGGACGTTGAGGCATTAGCTATTTTTGATGATTGGACCAATATCTGAGACTCGTAAATTAATTCAATTCAATTTAAATTATTATTTTATTTTGTAATTAAATTGTAGGATAATTTTTAGAGACTAACCAGAGTTTTTTTCTTATTTAAATTCATGTAAAATAGTCTGTAAAGGGCATAAGCCCAGTTTTATTATTTTCTGTGGTTTTGTAATAAGTTAGTAAAATTTTATTCTTTTCTGGTTTGTGGTTGACGTAAACACGTAAAATAGTAAAATAATTATTTTATAGAAAATAAATATTTTTTTCTCATATTAAATAAATTAGGAAAAATTACAAGTTATTATTTAAACAAGTTTCACGTTTTTCTCATTTAAAGAAAAATATAGTTTTATTATATAAATTATAAAATACCAAGTTTTGCCAATAAACCGATAAATACAAAGTTTTTCCGAAATTAAATATAAAATGATCTTTTCATCATAATTAAATATAACGCATTAGATAATCGAGTTTTGTTTGTGTTAGTATAATAAAGATTAAAAATTGACTAGGACAAATTTAGAGATTGTAACTAGCACATCTAGCATGGAAATTTTTGGAAATCTAAGGCAGACTTCTCGATTGTAGGATTTCGAGGACAAGTCTGAAATTCGTCCCGGAGACATTGTTTCCAGTCATAAACAAAAGGCAAGTACAATTTGTGTTAGTTTACAATTATTTAGTAATCGTTTTATTGCAAGTTTAAACCACGATGCAACACGGAACTCTCTCTGAGAGCACTGATTGATTGACTGTTGGGTACTGGGGGAGTAGTGTAATGAGTATGACCACATCTAAAGTAATAATTTAGAACTGTATTAGCTTACCCCTCATACACACGGGGATAAGCCATATCATTCACTGTACAACCCAATCCGGTCATATTCATTGCCTATTCATATCACAATATTTTAACTGCTGGAGAACTGTTTATTTCAAATTGTTTAAAAGTGCATAACTCTATTATTATTTTAATTGTTGGATTATCATGAAGTGTACTTTGCTCCCTCCTGACTGGAGACCAACATTTTTAGGTGATTGCATCATCGAGGATCTGATGTCTAACTCTGGCCCTAAAGAACTTGGAACCCCAGAATCTTAAGAGCTGGATTAGTATTTATTTTTTCTTTTGGAAACAAGTGTAATAATTGAATGCTGTATTAATGATCGGCTTTTCAAATTGAATAAAATGTTTTTATACTTTGTTGGAATTTTATCTGCATGTGTTTCACTGCTTGATACAGCTTACTGCCGCCATTTTAACAACGGTGCAGGCTGGGTATGATCCGATTCGACCCAAGAAATTGGGATCGGGTCGTGACATATTTTTAGTGGTGGCCCATGCAGGTCAGATCTGTGAATTGGTCTAGTCAACTTAGTCTAGACCATCGCGCAGTTCTGTAACTTGACCTAGGGATAGTTGAGATTTTAGGAAAATAGACTTTAGAAACAACTAGAACACTTAGATGATATACACCATGTTACATTATAGGGCCAAAAATTATTTACTTAAATATCTATTTTTGTCTGCTTATAGATTCATAGGATGTCTTATTTGTGTTTGTACCTAAACCTTATTTAGATTAGGCTGATTGTACCTTTGAGTGTCCCGTGACTTTCGAGATTATTCTTCTACCATAATTTTCAGGTTCTAGTATACTTTAGGATTCATATTCTTTTTGGAATAAGATTGAATTTTTCATTCTTTTTCTTCTTTATCAAACCTAATTTTAACTTCTTCATTGGTTGATCAGATCTTACTTCTCTACCTTTATTTGGAATTTTGATTCATTCGTTATGAAGAGTTTCAATATTCTCTTAGCAACCCTGATAAATTCTTATCTACCCAATATATATCTACAACCATTATCCAACTTTTTGCCTTGACTAACTTTCTCGGAATCAATCCTGAATCAAAATTCTTCTGGGATCATTTAAACCATAAAGTTCAATTATTACCAGAAGAATTAGTTCAGTTCATGATTCTCCTAATGGAGTTATTTCAATTTCAATATTGTTATCTCCTATGTTTTCCAAAGATCGAGAATATTTTCATATGTTGACCTCCTCCGCTCATTATAAAATCCTACTCTCTCTATGCAATTTCTTGATCAAATCAAGGCCTAGAAAGCTTCTATGATTATGAAGCAGGAACGGTCAGAAAATTGATCACATTTTTGAAACCATTCTATTGTTAAATTTCCTTTAGTCAAGGAGATTTTTAGCTGTCCCAAAAGCTATTTAATTTCTTAGCGTTACTAGACAATTTTAATTTGATTTCCTTGAATCTATGAAACTTACATTCTCTCAAATTTCCAACTTTCCTTAGTTATGGAATTATTCTTCTCAAAATAAATTTTTTGTATTCCCTGAGTGATTTGTCAGGAATATTTTTATTGGTTTTTCTTACTTAATCCGAATCTGTGATACTTCTATCTTATCTGTTTGACTCAATTATTCAAATCAAGGTTGATCGTTTCATCTTTGGAAAAAAAATCGGAGAACAGATACTCCTCTTGATTTTAGCCCCAGTCTCTTGAATCTCAAACACATATTTTGATAAATTCCTCAATCTCAGAAGAACAGTCATCTATATTTTCTATCCTGCTTAGAACTTTAAACTCGTTTGAACTTTTGAAATTCCTATAAAATTCACATGGACAAAGCTGAAGAAATATTTAGAAACCTAACATGACTCCGCACATTTACGTAATAGTCATTTATCTGAATTATGGAAAACTGCAAGTTTACTGCAGCTAGTTGTGCACTGGCGAGGCATAAACTCTAAGTTAAAATAATGACAGGTAATCGTTAGGTTTTCAAATATTATTGAGACTTTGTTCTATGTTTGCTTAGCCATGAAATGGATAAAGTTGGAAGATTACTCGGTAAACTAAATTATTCAAGTTATAGAGTCAAAAATTCATTGCAGTCAGGTGCACATTGGCGAGGCATGAATTTGAAATAAAGTGATTTGAAAATTGTGGTTTCCGAATATTAATAAGGCTGTATTCATATCATGGTTATCTTTAATCATTTTGAGGATTTGTATCCTAGCACTTACTCCCACTTCTAAAAATATTCTATTATATTCTTGTCATGGCTATTTTTAATCACCCTCACCATCTTAAAATCGTACAACTTGTTCATTTTTTTGAGTCACAAACTCCTATACCTCATACCAGTTTGAATTGAAAATTGTCCCTCATTTCGGAAAATTATATTATCTTTTGTTTCTCAAATAAATTGATGTCGTATTCTATGACCTCTCTATTTTATTTGATCTCATTTTAAAACTTTAAACTCGTTATGATTATTTAAATTATACCTCGATGTTTACTCATGATTTTGATCACAACAAAATATTCTAAACTCTATCTAGAAGATTCTAAACATGTTTACAATTTTATCTTAATATTTAGCAATCATGCCTCGAATCTGATTTTGTCTTATGAAGTAAACCTATAACATTTTATAGCTTTGATTTTTAGAGTGCATGATATATAGGATATGTATGAGTTAAAATGTACAATGGTGATTAGTATCGAGGAAAGTTTGTGAATAATTTGACATTGAAGATTAAAGGTTGTCAATGTTAGGCATAGAGATGCACTCTAGGAAGGTGCATGGTGAATTAACTATAAAGGATAATCGAAACAAGAAATATTGTACTTAAAATATAAATAATTGAGGATGACGAATTGTATGAATAGAAGGGTGCCAATATTTAAAAAAAATGGAAAGATTGGTTGGAAACATGTAATAAAGATTTATTTTTGAGAAAGTTTAGTCAAATAAAGGATTTGAGCATAATCATGATTTCATAGAGAGTTCGAAATCAAATAGGAAAATGAAGATATATACATGATAGTCTAAAATCACAGTAATGATCATCTATGAGAAAGAAATGATAAAATTTTATGGATAGTGACAAATCAGAATATTGAAACGTGGTATAGGATTTTAGATATAATATTGGGCACCAAGGCTTGACATTGAAGTATCAAAGACTAGGAGTATCAAATCATAGAATAAAATAGAATATATTAGCAAGCTATAAGAAATACATATTATAGGATTATGAGATGTGTTAAAAAAGACAAACTTTCTAAAGGTGATTTGCAATTCGGGAATGGAAACAAGAACCCATAATTATGGATAATGACTTTATTTTATGGAGGGAAGAATGTAAATTAAATAGTGGATAAAATTGATGAATATATAGCATTAGATGAGTTTTGGGATTGTTAACCTACTTAGGCATAAGACTGTTAAGGAAGATGTCCAAACTGATTTCAGACATGATTGTATGATTAAAACCCCGACCCTGCCCTTTAAATTTCGAGGACGAAATTTTCTAAGGAGGGAAGGTTGTGAAACCCGTAAATTTTTAATTAATAAATTCAGTGTTACTTTTATTTAATTATTATTTCTGGAATTTTTAGTGTGGGTCAAACCCGTAAAATTTTATAATTTTAATTCTATAATTTGTTGCTAAATTAATTATTATCATGAAAAACCATATTTTTAGAAAAATTAATATTCCTGGATTTGAATGTTGACCCTGACCCGTCCCGAAATCACATATATAAATATTATTTTAAAACCAATTAATAGATTTTTGGCCTGACCTGAATCCGTACCCAGTTCTCTTCCTGAACTCATCCCGAACCCAATCTCGTTTTTAAAGCCATTCTTAAGTAATAACTCATATGTGATATTAAAAAGAGAAGAAAAGAATTTCCTTAAACTCATTTAACTCTATTATTCTCTCTCTTCCTTAGTAAAGGAGAACATTTTCCTTTACTTTTCCGTTCTCGGCCGACTTTGGCTCTTCCGAGCGCTCGAGACTCCTCCCCTCCCCGCATAAAACTGCCGATCAGGTATCTTCATTCCCGAAACCCCCCAAACTCTTCTATAAAACCCCTCTTCCCCATCCCTCCATTCACCATCACCACCAACCCCCAAACCCCTGTGCCCTAAAATCCGACCCGCACCTTTTTCTGGCGAACCCCGACCCATCGTCGCTTCCAGGCCGACCCCAGGCCGGATCCGCCGCCTCCTCTGCCCGACGCCATCCTCCCGAGGCCGACGCCCCACCGGTGACCAACCCGGCCGCCGTTTTCTGCGGCCTTGCGCGCCAGCCAGACCCGGGCGGCCTTCCTGTTCTCCGGTGCTGTTTCGCGGCACCCGCCGTTGTCTTTTCCAAGCTCGGGTGCTGTACACGCAGCCGAACCCCGGCGAGGCGCTGACCAGAGCCCGAGACGCTGTCCGTGTGTTCTTTTCTCTAAAATTCACCTGAGAGCTCTAGCCGAGCAACTTCTGGTATATTTTTGTTGCCCCGTGTCCATTTTTCATAGTCTGTGATGAATTTGGTCCACAAATTTTCCTGGGAATTCGGTAATGAGACATTTTCGGATTTTCTGAAATCCTTTTGGAAATATTCTGTGAGTTCTCGGAATTTCTATGGGTTTGGTTTTCCAAATTCTATTTCGGAATTGGTTATGTGGCTTATTTTCTTTGTGTGTTCTGTTGGTTTTGGAATTTTCGAGGAGTTTCGATTTTCCGAAGTTCATTTCAGGTTTTCCGAGTTTTATTTCATTTTTTCGAATTTCGGAAATGTGCCGTGGATATTATTTTCGGGTTCTGGATATTATTATTTTCTGGTTGAAAAACTGGTTTCCCTGGTATGGGATTTATGTTTGGTGTTTGTGGCACATTTTTCCAGTTTTGGGTTATCCCGAAAATAGAGGGAATGCTGCCAAAATTTTTATAAAATTATATAAATGGATTTCAAATCAGTTTTCAAATATATTTATAAATTAAGTTTTCGGGCGACGACCGTACTGGTCCATAGGCCCTAGTTAAATGCAAACGAAATCAGTTTACCGGACGTTGAGGCATTAGCTATTTTTGATGATTGGACCAATATCTGAGACTCGTAAATTAATTCAATTCAATTTAAATTATTATTTTATTTTGTAATTAAATTGTAGGATAATTTTTAGAGACTAATCAGAGTTTTTTCTTATTTAAATTTATGTAAAATAGTCTGTAAAGGGCATAAGCCCAGTTTTATTATTTTCTGTGGTTTTGTAATAAGTTAGTAAAATTTTATTCTTTTCTGGTTTGTGGTTGACGTAAACACATAAAATAGTAAAATAATTATTTTATAGAAAATCAATATTTTTTCTCGCATTAAATAAATTAAGAAAAATTACAAGTTATTATTTAAACAAGTTTCACGTTTTTCTCATTTAAAGAAAAATATAGTTTTATTATATAAATTATAAAATACCAATTTTTGCCAATAAACCGATAAATACAAAGTTTTTCCAAAATTAAATATAAAATGATCTTTCTATCATAATTAAATATAACGCATTAGATAATCGAGTTTTGTTTGTGTTAGTATAATAAAGATTAAAAATTGACTAGGACAAATTTAGAGATTATAACTAGCACAACTAGCATGGAAATTTTTGGAAATCTAAGACAGACTTCTCGATTGTAGGATTTCGAGGACAAGTCTGAAAT
The DNA here is from genome assembly GCA_029216955.1 of Iris pallida. Lineage (NCBI taxonomy): Eukaryota > Viridiplantae > Streptophyta > Magnoliopsida > Asparagales > Iridaceae > Iris > Iris pallida. The sequence goes on from JANAVB010038613.1 coordinate 3,463,215, forward strand.
TCATCCCGAAGACATTATTTCCAGTCATAAACAAAAGGCAAGTACAATTTGTGTTAGTTTACAATTATTTAGTAATCGTTTTATTACAAGTTTAAACCAAGATGCAACACGGAACTCTCTCTGAGAGCACTGACTGATTGACTGTTGGGTACTGGGGAGTAGTGTAATGAGTATGACCACATCCAAAGTAATAATTTAGAACTGTATTAGCTTACCCCTCATAGCTTACCCCTCATACACACGGGGATAAGCCATATCATTCACTGTACAACCCAATCCGGTCATATTCATTGCCTATTCACATCACAATATTCTAACTGCTGGAGAACTGTTTATTTCAAATTGTTTAAAAGTGCATAACTCTATTATTATTTTAATTGTTGGATTATCATGAATTGTACTTTGCTCCCTCCTGACTGGAGACCAAGATATTTAGGTGATTGCATCATCGAGTATCTTATGTCTAACTCTGGTCCCGAAGAACTTGGAACCCCAGAATCTTAAGAGCTAGATTAGTATTTTTTTCTTTTAGAAACAAGTGTAATAATTGAATGCTGTATTAATGTTCGGCTTTTCAAATTGAATAAAATATTTTTATATTTCGTTAGAATTTTATCTGCATGTGTTTCACTGCTTGATACAGCTTACTGCCGCCGTCTCAACAATGGTGCAGGCTGGGCATGATCCGATTCGACCCAAGAAATTAGGACCGGGTCGTGACACACGGTCTCCGATCCCAACATGGGATTCAATATCGATAATTACAATGTTGGTTTCGGTTTCTCCGAACTTAGTTTCAGAATGGTTTTGTGGCTGGGATGTGTTGTTTGTTAGTTCTGTGGTTTCTCAGAAGTTCCGAGAGAAGTTCGAATATTCGAAAATGGCTTTGTGACCATTTTCCTTAGAAAGGTTCTGTGGTTTTTCGAGTTATTTCGGATTTTTCAAATTTTATAGTTCGGAAATTTTTTCTGTGATTTTGATATAAACCTACTCTTGGGTTGGATAAATTGGAATTTCTGGTTGGAATGTTTTGTGGTTTGGAATATTGTGGGTGTTGGTCTTTTCCCAGGATTGGGTTATCCCAATTATAGAAGAAGTGCTGCCCAAATTTTCAAAAAATATATTTTAAAACTATTTTCAAATCCCGATCTTTGCAAACTATATTTTGGAGTGTTGGTTTTAAAATGAATTTTTGTATCTTTTCGGGCGACGACCATATTGGTCCATGGGCCCTAACTAAATACAAACGAAACCGGCCAACCCGGACGTTGAGGCATTGGATAAAACATGAGTTTTGAATGACCAAGTCTGAGACATATTTTAATAATTATCTTTAATTTATTATTATTTTTAGAATGGATTACTGTTGTTAGTATATTGGTGCAGGACTTCGGCCTACTGTTGGACCGTTCGCGGTATTCAGAGCTCGCCTATGAATTTAAATTAATTTATGTAAAGAAACTTGTAAGGACATAAGTCCAAGTTTTCTTTTCTATTTTCTGTGGACCTGTAATAAGTAATTTGGTTTTTCCTTTTATTTTTCTGGATTGTTGTTTTGTAGGTAACGCGTAAATGGTAAAATGAATATTTATTTTTATAGAAAAATTAAAAAGAGTTTTCTCACATTAATAATAATAAGATTTCAAGTTTGTAACTTAAAAAATTTCATATTTTCTCATTAAAAGAAAAATAACTAATTTTTATATATATATTACAAAATACAAAGTTTTGCCAAATAATTGAAAAATGCGAAGTTTCTCAATAAAAAAAAATGTTAACTTGACTTTTCCCTCGTTAAATTAATAATTTTGCATCGCATCGATAAACGTATTTTGTTTATAACAACATAAAACTTGAATAGGATCAAATTTTAGAGATTGTAACTAGCACACCTAGATATGGTTTCCTCTCTGTTGCTAAGTCAGGATTCTCAATGTAGGATTTCGAGGACGAGTCTGATTTTCTTTCCCAGAACCGACTCACCAAATTCCAGTCATAAACAAAGGCAAGTACGGTTGTGTTTATTTTCAATTTAGTTAATAATTGTAATATTGCAAGATTAAACCACATTGCTACACGGAACTCCCTCCTAGAGTATTGATTGTTATTGATTGTGGGATTGGGGGAGTAGTATAGTTTATTATGACCAATACCCCTCATATTGCATATTGATTATGCGAGCTTACCCCTCTTACACACGAGGATAAACCGTATCGTATCACTAGGATACTATTGTACAACCCAAGCCGGTCATAAGCATTACATACTCAAATCACATTGTTTTTAATTATGAAAAATTGCTGGAAAATATTATTTAAGTATTTCAACTGTTTAAACTACAAATTTCTAATTATTAGTTGAATTGTTAAATTTTCATAATTGTACTTTGCTTCTTTCCTGACTGGATCCCCCACCCCCAATAGATTCCTTTGATGAAGCTGAGCTATTGATAAATAGCTACTATGACCCAGTGCTTTATCCAGCTGTTCTGCCAGAGTCCCACTTGGAGGACGATAATCCTGTGACTGACGAGCCAATTTCCTAGACGATGTTATTTCCATTCTAGTTTGATGTTTTGAATAAAAAGACAGTTTAATCCAGTTTTATTTTAGTTGTCACGACCCGCACCCTAGAGTTAGGGCACAAGAACGTAACAACGTCCAGCCTACGCCGCAGTGTCGGCGGTAGAACGCTGTCCTAGGTCTCAATGCATCTAACAGTATAAGACTAAACAGTTTATACTCCCCGAATGGGGGTGACATAGCAGATACAACTCAATCACATCTAAGGTAGAGCATGATAAGAATAGATAAAACATAAAATCCAAAAGAGATACAGGAGATAGAAGTCTAAGTGTCTAAGGTACATGAACCCAGAAATACATCTCAAAACTCAATAAAGATACAGTAATCCACAAAGTAATTACAACACCAGACAAAATGAAATAACTACCTAAACAACCTCTAATGTGTCTCCTCTAGGCTAGCAGGCACCTCCAGGCTATCTGTAAAATTTATCAACAGGTCCAGTCAGGACTGGAACGAGCACATTACATCTCAACAGTTCATAGCAGGTTAGAAAATATAATCATGCAGTAAAGTAAGATACAAGATCTGAAGAAATACAGTATGAAACAGAGAGAGAACAGTAATAGAAATATCTACTATAAATAGAGAACTAACAGTGGCTACTGATGTAGAGTACAGGATAACACATGTGAACGGAACAGATTGGTACATGATCTACACTAAAGAGTTGTACATGATCTACACTACTAAAGAATTGTTCACATGACTACTAGTACTCCTCCATTTTTCCCCAATCAGTACACAAGGATCTAAGCAGGTTATGTTATTGTACAGGATATCACATGGGGCCCTTAAAAGGGTGCACATGATAGTATACATGAAGGCTCTGTGAACATGAGAGTACATGATTCACAAGAGTGTACATGTATGGTGAAAGCACATGAGTATATGATGAAAGTGAAACGCACATGACATAATGTACCCGATGCTCCCGAGGGGGATAACATCGCATGAAGAGATCTATATAGTACTAATCCGTGATAATGTCGTGATAGCATCAAGTATAGTAATTTAAAGCAGGAATATAATTCTAAGCAGGATATGAAATGATCAGAGAATGTACTCGCCTCGATAACCTGAATAGCTGATAAGTATAGGGGGTCCCACTGAAGCCACAGAGTCCTATTTAAAGCAAACAGGTTACAAGGTGTTCAAGTTGTAATAAATGAATCTCTAAAATCAATCTATACTATTCTAGGTTCTTCTAAGTCAAAACAACTCTAGGTCGACTCTGGTCAATAATCTAGTCAAACTAGGTCAAGTGTTGACTTATAGTTGACTTTGGGTCAACTGGTCAACTCTGGTCAAACAGGGTCAATTCTAGTCTAATATAAGGTGTACTTCGCTATTTGTACGTCGAAACTAACGACACGTAAATCGAGATAAGGAGATTATCGGTAAGGTTGATAATCTTATTATAGTGATCCACGTATCCAACTTGTCAATTTCAGCGATGTGAGATCACTGGAATTGGCTGATCTCAGTTTCGTTGTACTAATCCCGAAATACGAACATTATGTGAATTAATTATTAATTAATTGTAAAAAGGTTAAACTCAGAAAAATTATCAACAAATATTGTCGGACGATGAAATGAACATCGCCAATGTGTCCAGAATGGTCAAATTAGCTAGAATAGCCTACCCAACGGTCCAATTTGGACACAAGGGCAAAAAGGTAATTTCGGGTCAAAACGGTGTCCGTGTCGGAACCGTTTTGCACCGAAAAACGTGCAAGAAAATAAGTCTATAAAATATAGCAAAATATATGTCCACGCAATCAGGATGTCGATACGAACCCAACGGTATCCCCAGAATTGGATTCCGTTGACCCGATCTCCACTTGGCCCGTTGACCAGAACTTAGAATTCCGGTTTGCACAGAAATGCGTGCCGGAGCCAAAGTCCTCAAAACTCAGCAAACTACATGTCAACGAGTCCAGAATGATGATACGAACTCAATGGTATCCCCGAAATTGGATTCCGATGAGCCGATCTCAAAATGACCCGTTGACCCGGATATTGGTATCCGACTTGCACCGAAATGCGTGCCAGACCCAATGTCCACCAAAACCTAGCAAATTATATGTCAACGAGTCCAGAATGACGATACGAACTCAACGGTATCTCCGAAATTGGATTCCGATGAGCTGGCGTCAAAAAGTCCCGTTGACCCAGAAAGTGGGACCCGCTTTGTACCAAAATGCGTGTCCGGGCCCACGTTCTCCAAATCTAACAAATTTTATATGAAAACATGCCAGAACGATGCCACAAGTCTAATGGTGGTGTCAGAAATGAAATCTGGAGTCCCGTGCTCAAAAATTGAATTTTATAAGTTGGAAATTACGAATTCGGACGGCCAACTTTGGCGTCGAATTCAACCAATCAAACAAGCTCACAATGAAACGAAACTGAAAGGGTAGCAAGAGGGTTATACTAGCTTCGCACCGGAACTGGTAGCATGCCAAACGGAGCTGCGGTGGAGGAGATACAAGCTGACGAAGTTGGCCCCGCGAAACTGTCCAAAGTTAATACAATTTAAACGGTCAACTTGGTGGCCGGTTTTCCTGTATCAAACGATAAAATCAGCGGACGAAAATTGACAGGGATGAAGGTGGATATACCGTATTGCGACGGAGCAAAGAAATCGCCGATCCAACGGTCGAATCTTCGGAAAAACGTGCGCGAAGTCGCTGTGACGGAGCGCCAAAACGGACTCAATCTCGCGCGCGTCACGACGGGACGTCGTGCAAAACGCACGAATCGCCTCGACGGCGCGTCCCGGAGGACGGTGGCCGTCAGGGACTACTCGCCGGAGTTCGCCCAGGGGTGGGGGCCACCCACGACGGGGAGTCGCCGGCCGGTGGGCGGCCGACGGCGGTGCAGCAGCGTCGTTCGCGCGCGTCCATGCGCATGCGCGCATGCTGCTGCCGAAGTTTGCCGCTGCTGCAGCTGGTGGCGCGAGACGGCGTGCTGCCTGGCCGGCCACGGCGTTGGCCGCACGGCCAAGGGGCGGCGTCACCCTCGACGAGGTGGAGGTGGTGATGGCCGTCGGGCAATGGTGGTGGAGTTGGTTTTCAATGGAGAAGAATAAGGTGGAGGAGAGGAAGTGCGGTGGAGGCTCGGCCATGGCCGACCACGGCGAGGCCAGGTGGCCGGAGTTGGGTCGGCCCAAAGAGGAGGAGTGGTTGTCGCATGGTATGGTCGGGTTCAGTAAGGTGAGGGAGGAGGATGAGTTCGGGTTTGCAATGGTTTTGTTGCTGTTGGTTGTGTTGATGAGTATGGAATAATGAAAATGGAAGAGAGAGAATGTGATAAGATTTAATGAAAGAGAGAGAGAGTGAAAAGTTTCTATCCAATTATTTTAGGGCCGGCCATAGGGGTGGCTGTGTGAAAGTTTGGGATGGAGGGAAATCAATGGTTGAGATGAATTGAGGAAAAATCAATGGCAATGATGGAATATAGGTAATTCCAATAGGATTAATTCACTAGAAATTCTATTAAATATAGGAAAAATGGGTAAATGAATATCTGATATTTTTGGGCAACAAAATATTAGAGTGTCATGATGGAGAAAATCATGGAGCTGGACTGGACTCGGTGGAGCCGGATTGCGTCAAAACTGGACATTGTACAAAAATCAAATTAAAATTAGATGTTGATGATCATGAGTAAATAAGTTGCATATGGGGATTCCAAATAATGGGACACAAGTGGCGGACGGATAGTAGGCTCAAAGTGGGCCATGTCCATAGTTGGGGCTGACAGGTTTTGGTCGACAGGGGACCCACAAATCAAGTTGGAAAATGAATGTGACGCCGTGGCATGAAATAAAATCGGGTCACGCGTCGGGAAAGTTGTGCGAATCAAATGGAGCCCAAAATGACGTGTCTGAGTGGGACACAAAGGTCATGGGTGACGAGCGTTTCGAGTAGATCATCAATGAGGAGTTGGTTTCAAGGAAATGATTGGTCTGGCGCTCCCAATTTAAATGTCATGATAACGCGCTGAAAATGATCAAGGAAAAAAGTGGGAAAAATAAATATCAATCAAATGGTCTAAACCGACCCGAAGTTCAGCGAAGCAGAAAGAGCACAAGAGAACAAGTTTGGATGGGACACTATATACCGCCATGAAGGTAATCGTGTCCACCCCAAAACTCGTGAAGAAGATTTCCAGAGTGGAACATCCCTGATACTCCAAATATCAATGGCATAAAAAAGTACACTAACAGATAAATAAATAGAATGAAATATTTAATGAAACCAAACAATCAGAAAATAAATAAAATGAAAAAAATTAACCCGAATTTCAGGGTGCTAACATCCTAGCCACCTTATAAAAATTTCGTCCTCGAAATTAAAATGTCCCTACTCCCTCTAGGTCAAACCCCCATAATCAAAGTCCCAGATTAAAACAAATCATGTGATCAAAAGGACGACATACAGGGTCATGGCATACGGTGGTAGTGATAGTCTCATCTAGGTATACTAGTCATGCTAACCAACGGTCATAGGGTTACACAAACAAATCCAGGGTGCTAAACGAGAAAAGATGCAGAAACAACAACCATCAAAACTATAAGGTTGTCTACCACCCCGTATGAAAACTGGTACTCATAAAAAAAATAAAGGAAGGTAACTACCAATCATTTGAAAAAAAATACTATCCCAAGAAAATCAAAATCACAAGTTAAAGAATCGAAAGTCACTTGCATTGAAATCCAATCACAATATATATACAGAGAGAGCGTTAGAGAGGGAAAACTAGCATTATGTAATATTAGGTGGTTTGTGTGTGTATGGTGTATGTGAACAGGTTCATATGGTTAGATAGTAGGCGTGTGTGTACGTGAATATACATGAAAGTGTATACGAGGATTTGGGTTTCAAACAATAGCTATCCAGTTACATTACTCATGGCATATGGTTAAACAATCCACAATACGCAACCTATTTAATCATAACATGCATGGCTAACCATATACATCTATAAAAAGGTAGAGATTTAGTTACGCATTTATATGCATTATAACATGTATGCCTAAGCTCTATATACATCTATCTAGATATACAATCATAACATAGAGGGGAAGGGTAAGGTTACATGACAGGGTATACTAAGTTAGAGTGTGTGTGTGTCCTTATACAGGGTTATAGCTTAGTATTGAAATGTTAAATCCAGTTTTAGTTCAGCATTTACACACAAAAAAAAATCTAAAATAAGCTAACCTTTAACCAGTGTAATATTAACATAATACAAATTCAAAATTTAGGAGTTTGAACATCACAACTATCTCAATGCTCCCAATACATCCTATCATGATAGAAATGAACCCTAATCATATTACCAATACATTTATCTACGCATACAGTTCAATATTACATATTAAATCTGAAATTTAACTGAACATGGAAATCAATGTAAAAATGTTAACATGTAACTTGTTTTCAGAATTTTGGAGAACTTGAACATTAAAAACCCAACTCAATGTTTATCACAACTAGCATGTAAGAATATGAAACTTAAATTTATATCCTACTTCCCACAAGGTAGCTCAATATTACATTTAAGAAAATAAAACAGCAATTTGAACTAACATTTGGAAATTCAGCATTAAAGGTTAATATGTACACAGTCTTAAATTGACAATTTAAACACAAATTTTCAACCAAAATTCTTGTGAATTGAACCCTACGTATAACATACATGAGCAGTGATGTAAACCTAAATAATAACATGAAATTTATATTTAAATTACGAATTTAACATGGAAAAGCAGAGAACCAGAAATATCGGTTATAAAAATTTGGACATCAACAACATATCAATATGTATCTAGATATGTGGAAAAATCAAGTGTAGCATGCATACGTGTTAGGCAAAGTGTCTGCTATATATATTCATATACATATTCTCATGTCCCAATAAAATAAGACTAACATTTAGATCCCTACCAAGATTGCAAGCAGGCGATTGACAAAATCAAGACAGTTTTATTATCATTATTATTTAATACAAGAATAATAGCAAGAAAGAAATAACGAGAAAATCTGTTCTGCTTATCAGTTTAAAGAAGGAACCATTTTGAAATCCAGACTTAAATATCAAATTCAAGATAAAATCTAGCAAAATCATCGATTCATTGTATTAAGAAAAACTCATAGCAAGAAATTACACAAAGGTTTATGAAAACAACTAAACATACTCTTAAGTTAAATGACAAGAAACTAGGCAAAACAACAAACAATAATTCTTTTTTTTTTGAATGACTGAGAAAAAGTAGAGAAAATATGTTCAAAATATTTTAAGGTGCAATCCGATAATCATATGCGTCTATCCAAAATCATGGTACTCTAAATCCTCGTCATACTAGTAAGCAAGGCTACGATAATCACAGAGCCCTTGACTTATGCACATATTTCTAAAATTATGGTATTTAACATTTTTGCGGTGCCGCATGCTTGGCTGCAAAAACCTTAAATTCCCACACCCGAGAAATACATCCAGAGTCAGACTATATGTCCTCACCATGCTGGCTAATGTGACTATAGAAGACTAGATTCTATAACATAGATGACCTAGCCCATATAATTTTATCTTGCCAAAAATTAAATTAATCAATAATGAATACTCAAAATCAAATCAAATTTATTAACGAACATCAAAATTCAAAATGAACAAAATCTATCAAAATACAAACTCGAATGCAACAGCTATCATCAAAATTCAAAATTCGGAAATCTTCCATCAAAATAAATACAAACTCAAATTCAACAATAATCCATAAAAATCAAATTTAACAATAAAAGTAAAATAAATTAAATCAAGAAAAAAAAAGAGAGTTTTCAAATCGAAGTTAAATAAGATTCTCCAGGGTCGTCCCGGAAATCTCTCAAGGGTTCCTATCTGTGATTGAGTACCTTCAAAATATATCCAAATCCTACTGCAGGCTGTAGTGGCACTCTAGTTCGAATACCACTACACTTTAGTCTCGACCTGCATGGGCCACTACTAAAAACGTGTCACGACCCGCACCCTAGAGTTAGGGCACGAGAACGTAACAACGCCCAGCCTACGTCGCAGTGTCGGCGGTAGAACGATGTCCTAGGTCTCAATGCATCTAACAGTATAAGACTAAACAGTTTATACTCCCCGAATGGGGGTGACATAGCAGATACAACTCAATCACATCTAAGGTAGAGCATGATAAGAATAGATAAAACATAAAATTCAAAAGAGATACAGGAGATAGAAGTCTAAGTGTCTAAGGTACATGAACCCAGAAATACATCTCAAAACTCAATAAAGATACAGTAATCCACAAAGTAATTACAACACCAGACAAAATGAAATAACTACCTAAACAACCTCTAATGTGTCTCCTCTAGGCTAGCAGGCACCTCCAGGCTATCTGTAAAATTTATCAACAGGTCCAGTCAGGACTGGAACGAGCACATTACATCTCAACAGTTTATAGCAGGTTAGAAAATATAATCATACAGTAAAGTAAGATACAAGATCTGAAGAAATACAGTATATAAACAGAGAGAGAACAGTAATAGAAATATCTACTATAAATAGAGAACTAACAGTGGCTAGTGATGTAGAGTACAGGATAGCACATCTGAACGGAACAGATTGGTACATGATCTACACTAAAGAGTTGTACATGATCTACACTACTAAAGAATTGTTCACATGACTACTAGCACTCCCCCGTTTTTCCCCAATCAGTACACAAGGATCTAAGCAGGTTATGTTATTGTACAGGATATCACATGGGGCCCTTAAAAGGGTGCACATGATAGTATACATGAAGGCTCTGTGAACATGAGAGTACATGATTCACAAGAGTGTACATGTATGGTGAAAGCACAGGAGTACATGATGAAAGTGAAACGCATATGACATAATGTACCCGATGCTTCCGAGGGGGATAACATCGCATGAAGAGATCCGTATAGTACTAATCCGTGATAATGTCGTGATAGCATCAAGAATAGTAATTTAAAGCAGGAATGTAATTCTAAGCAGGATATGAAATGATCAGAGAATGTACTCGCCTCGATAACCTGAACAGCTGATAAGTATAGGGGGTCCCACTGAAGCCACAGAGTCCTATTTAAAGCAAACAGGTTACAAGGTGTTCAAGTTGTAATAAATGAATCTCTAAAATCAATCTATACTATTCTAGATTCTTCTAAGTCAAAACAACTCTAGGTCGACTCTGGTCAATAATCTAGTCAAACTAGGTCAAGTGTTGACTTATAGTTGACTTTGGGTCAACTGGTCAACTCTGGTCAAACAGGATCAATTCTAGTCTAATATAAGGTGTACTTCGCTATTTGTACGTCGAAACTTACGACACGTAAATCGAGATAAGGAGATTATCGGTAAGGCTGATAATCTTATTATAGTGATCCACGTATCCAACTTGTCAATTTCAGCGATGTGAGATCACTGGAATTGGCTGATCTCAGTTTCGTTGTACTAATCCCGAAATACGAACATTATGTGAATTAATTATTAATTAATTATAAAAAGGTTAAACTCAGAAAAATTATCAACAAATATTGTCGGATGATGAAATGAACATCGCCAACGTGTCCAGAATGGTCAAATTAGCTAGGATAGCCTACCCAACGGTCCAATTTGGACACAAGGGCAAAAAGGTAATTTCGGATCAAAACGGTGTCCGTGTCGGAGCCGTTTTGCACCAAAAAATGTGCAAAAAAATAAGTCTATAAAATATAGCAAAATATATGTCCACGCAACCAGGATGTCGATACGAACCAAACGGTATCCCCAGAATTGGATTCCGTTGACCCGATCTCCACTTGGCCCGTTGACCAGAACTTGGAATTCCGGTTTGCACGAAAATACGTGCCGGAGCCAAAGTCCTCAAAACTCAGCAAACTACATGTCAACGAGTCCAGAATGATGATACGAACTCAACGGTATCTCCGGAATTGGATTCCGATGAGCCGATCTCAAAATGACCCGTTGACCCGGATATTGGTATCCGACTTGCACCGAAATGCGTGCCAGACCCAATGTCCACCAAAACCTAGCAAATTATATGTCAATGAGTCCAGAATGACGATACGAACTCAACGGTATCTCCGGAATTGGATTCCGATGAGCTGGCGTCAAAAAGTCCCATTGACCCAGAAAGTGGGACCCGCTTTGCACCGAAATACGTGTCCGGGCCCACGTTCTCCAAATCTAACAAATTTTATATGAAAACATGCCAGAACGACGCCACAAGTCTAATGGTGGTGTGAGAAATGAAATATGGAGTCCCGTGCTCAAAAATGGAATTTTACAAGTTGGAAATTACGAATTCGGACGGCCAACTTTGGCGTCGAATTCAACCAATCAAACAAGCTCACAATGAAACGAAACTGAAGGGGTAGCAAGAGGGTTATACCAGCTTCGCACCGGAACTAGTAGCACGCCAAACGGAGCTACGGTGGAGGAGATACAAGCTGACGAAGTTGGCCCCGCGAAACTGTCCAAAGTTAATACAATTTAAACGGTCAACTTGGTGGCCGGTTTTCATGTATCAAACGATAAAATCAGCGGACGAAAATTGACAGGGATGAAGGTGGATATACCAAAATTGCGATGGAGCAAAGAAATCGCCGACCCAACGGTCGGATCTTCGAAAAAACGTGCACGAAGTCGCTGCGACGGAGCGCCAAAACGGACTCAATCTCGCGCGCGTCACGACGGGACGTCGTGCAAAACGCACGAATCGCCTCGACGGCGCGTCCCGGAGGACGGTGGCCGTCAGGGACTACTCGCCGGAGTTCGCCCAGGGGTGGGGGCCACCCACGACGGGGAGTCGCCAGCCGGTGGGCGGCCGACGGCGGCGCAGCAGCGTCGTTCGCGCACGTCCATGCGCATGCGCGCATGCTGCTGCCGAAGTTTGCCGCTGCTGCAGCTGGTGGCGCACGACGGCGCGCTGCCTGGCCAGCCACGGCGTTGGCCGCACGGCTAAGGGGCGGCGGCGCCCTCGACGAGGTGGAGGTGGTGATGGGCGTCGGGCAATGGTGGTGGAGTTGGTTTTCAATGGAGAAGAATAAGGTGGAGGAGAGGAAGTACGGTGGAGGCTCGGCCATGGCCGACCACGGCGAGGCCAGGTGGCCGGAGTTGGGTCGGCCCAAGGAGGAGGAGTGGTTGTCGCATGGTGTGGTCGGGTTCAGTGAGGTGAGGGAGGAGGATGAGTTCGGGTTTGCAATGGTTTTGTTGCTGTTGGTTGTGTTGATGAGTATGGAATAATGAAAAAGGAAGAGAGAGAATGTGATAAGATTTAATGAAAGAGAGAGAGAGTAAAAAGTTTCTATCCAATTATTTTAGGGCCGGCCATAGGGATGGCTGTGTGAATGTTTGGGATGGAGGAAAGTCAATGGTTGAGATGAATTGAGGAAAAATCAATGGCAATGATGGAATATAGGTAATTCCAATAGGATTAATTCACTAGAAATTCTATTAAATATAGGAAAAATGGGTAAATAAATATCTGATATTTTTGGGCAACAAATTATTAGAGTGTCATGATGGAGAAAATCATGGAGCTGGACTGGACTCGGTGGAGCCGGATTGGGTCAAAACTGGACATTGTACAAAAATCAAATTAAAATTAGATGTTGATGATCATGAGTAAATAAGTTGCACATGGGGATTCCAAATAATGGGACACAAGTGGCGGACGGATAGTAGGCTCAAAGTGGGCCATGTCCATAGTTGGGGCTGACAGGTTTTGGTCGACAGGGGACCCACAAATCAAGTTGGAAAATGAATGTGACGCCGTGGCGTGAAATAAAATCGGGTCACACGTCGGGAAAGTTGTGCGAATCAAATGGAGCCCAAAATGACGTGTCTGAGTGGGACACAAAGGTCATGGGTGACGAGCGTCTCGAGTAGATCATCAATGAGGAGTTGGTTTCAAGGAAATGACTGGTCTGGCGCTCCCAATTTAAATGTCATGGTAACGCGCTGAAAATGATCAAGGAAAAAAGTGGAAAAAATAAATATCAATCAAATGGTCTAAACTGACCCGAAGTTCAGCGAAGCAGAAAGAGCACAAGAGAACAAGTTTGGATGGGACACTATATACTGTCATGAAGGTAATCGTGTCCATCCCAAAACTCGTGAAGAAGATTTCCAGAGTTGAACATCCCTGATACTCCAAATATCAATGGCATGAAAAAGTACACTAACAGATAAATAAATAGAATGAAATATTTAATGAAACCAAACAATCAGAAAATAAATAAAATAAAAAAAATCAACCCGAATTTCAGGGTGCTAACATTAGTTGTATTTTGTTGGACAAAGTTTTTAATATTCAAAATTTTGATGTTGTGACAAAATATATTGTGTTGTTGTGATTACCTGCACTTGGATACAGCTTACTGCCGCCGTCTCACAATGGTGCAGGCTGGGCATGATCCGATTCGAACCAACAATTTGGGACCGGGTCGTGACACTAAATAACTAAAACTATCCCTACTCCTAAGTTAATTGATGATGAAACAAAACAATTTTTTGAAAGAGACTGAGACGAAAGGTAGAGATGATATGTTTAAGAACCTTCTCAAGATATAATCTGATAATCATATGCGTTTGTCCAAAATCATAATACTCAGAATTCTCGTCAAACTAGTAAGCAAGGCTACGATAAACCATAGAGTCCGCACCTAAGGTACATACCTCAAGAATAATGGTATTTAAAATTTTTTGCATTACAGGTAGCTTGGCTGCAAAAATCTTAAATTTCCATACCTAAGGAATACATCCAAAATCAGACCAAATGTCCTCGCCATGCCAGCTAATATGACTGTAGAAGACTCTAGATTCTATAATGAGGCGACCTAGCCCATACGATTTATCTCGGTAGAAAATTAAATCAACAATGAATACCAAGAATCAAATTTATCAACGAACAAGGAAGGTAGATAGAAATTGATGGAATCGAATTTCGAGATAACTTATAGTGAGATTCTCAAGAGTCATCCCAGGAATCTCTCAAGGAATCTAACTGTGATTGAGTATCCTTTCATTCTAATATCTTACTTCCTATACTCTATTGCAGGTGCGCAGCAGTACAACTAATCGTCTCACTACCACAACTTCGCACAAATGTGAATCTCGACCTACATGGGCCACCACTAAAAACGTGTCATGATCCGCACCCAGTGTAGGGGTACGAAAAGTGGGTATGCCCAGCCTACGTCGCAATGTCGGCAGTCGAACGCTGTTCTAGGTTACTATCATAAACTAAATACAATATGATATACTCTTCGAACGGAGGACAAACCACATAAGGTACAACTCAATCACAAATCTAGAGATAGAAATAGCACGATATGATAGATAGGAAATCATAAAAGAGAAATACAAACAGAAGAGAAATAAGTCTAAGTGTCTAAACGACATAATCTCTCAAACATCCAAATAATACAAACTCAGAAGTCAATACTAATATCAAGAACTAAGATAAAACCTAGCTAATCTAGTCTAAGCAGTAGGGATGACGTCCTCAGTTAGAGCTGGATCCTCCTATGGGTCCAACTCACAGGTGTCGTCTAGATGGGCTCTATAATAGGTTGGGCAGAAGTTTTCAGTATCATCTGTAATATTTTCAACAGGTACAGTCAGGACATAAGCGAATAAATAACACTGAAACATGATCATATCATGACGGAATATATAAAACAGGCAGTAGAGTAAATTATAATAAAAACTGTAAGACATATACTAGAACAGTATAAAATAGACAATCTGAGTACAAGAAATAGTTGTGTATGAAATAAGAACTGTACGTAATACAAGTGATTAGAGCACAAGATGGTTATGTAAACAGGCTGGGATATGCAATAAAATGAGACTCCATTATACGTGAGGGCATAAAGGACATACACAATATTTTCAAAAAATGGGATTTGATCACTCACTACAAAAAAAGAGGCTTTTAGTGACGGCGGGATCCGTCGCTAAAAGTCGTTTTTTCCATCGCTAAAGCCAAATAGCGACATATCAGCGACAGAAATGGTTTGTCGGGAAATCACGTGTCACTAATTTAAATCAGTCGCTAGTTTGTCAGAAATAGCGACTGCTTAGTGACGCTTTAGCGACACGCTATTTATTAGAAAATGTGACGTAATAGCGACGGAAACTCTGTCGCTATAGTTACCGACGAACTACCGACGTCGCAGCGGCGTAATTCAGCATGAGAGTAGCGACGGGCTAGCGACGGAAAATTACGTCGCTAAGATGTTTCCGATACGTTCTTGGTGTCGAACAGGAACATAGCGACGGAATAGTAAGTAAAATTTACGTGCTACTCAGTCGCTATACTGGAATATAATATTTTTCAGAACCTTAGCGACGGAAACTACAGTCGCTATTCCATCGGTAGACTACAAAGTAAATTTTCCAGGCATGTAGCGACGAAAAAATCATCGATGTTCTGTCGCTAGCCTGCAATGTTCCAGGTTTTCTGTCGCTGTTCCGTCGCCATTCCGTCGCTAAATACAATATTGCATGTCAGTATTTATGTTTCCTGCACTCCACATCCCTGTCGACAGTTACACACACAATATACAATCATATAAACAGTTTCCAAATACAATATCAGTATTCGTGTTTCCAGCAGTCCTTATCCCTGTCGACAGTTTTACAGTAGGCACACGTATCAGTATTTGTGTTTCATGCAAATTCTCAATTTCATGCACACGTATCCCAAATGTTTTAATACAACACATATACACATATCCAAAATTAACTTCATACACACATACGAATAATGTTTTAATATAAGAAATATTAATACACATATTGTAAAACCCCTAAATTTTCTGCTAATTTCTTTATTACTAAATTTGGTACTGATTTAAAATTTTGTATTGTACGTCGCATAGTCGTATTATACGTCGCGCACGAAATTTATTTTTCGTAGTTGCTCGTCAAGTGCGAATATGTACGAGCGTACATATTTTAGAAAAATATTTTTTTCTATTTTATTATACACTTTCAAAATATTATATAATTATTATTCTTGCTATAAAAAGCCTTTTTATTTTTAGCAGTAATTAATCATAAATAATATTTTATTGTATACTAGGAAAAGCATAATCATGTATGCATTATTCGTGCATACATATATTTCGTAATTATTTATTAGTCTATTTTAAATAAAAATGTAATTTTCAAGATTTATTAATAAATATTTTATTATTTAAAAAGATATTTAAAAATATTTATTATTTTCAAAATTATTATTATGGGTATTTTGAAAAATATATTTGGAAGTTATGGTGGCCATTTAAATCTTGATTTGATTTTTGGATTTATTTAAATAGTTAAATATTCAAAATTTATTTATCCTATTTGATTTTGAGCTAAAATTTAAATAGATTTAAATTGGATTTAATTGATTTGATTTTAAACTAAGGGAATTTGATTTGATTTAAATTAGATTTGGATTTGGATTTGGATTTGGATTTGATTGCTTTTAAATTAAATTTGAAAATATCTAAATTGGGTTTAAAGGAATCCTAATTCTTATCTAATTGGGAATTCCCACATCCTATAAAAAGGCAGGTACTCCTCCATATTATTTTCACCACAAATCATCTTTCAAACCATCCTTGTCAAAATTTCTCTCTTTTTTCGTCATAAATTCAGCCTCAATTTTCAATGGTTGTAGCAACTTCGAATGACCATAACTCATAACTCCGGACTCATTTTGACCTCCAGTTTTTTTGTTGGAATCGTATTGAGGTATATTTTCTGAATGTAAATTTTATTTTCATAAATTTGGAACTTAATTTTTTGGAAAATTTGTGGAGTGTCAGTGGTCCAAAATCTGACACGTTTTAGTGTTGTTGAGATTCTGGGAGAACCAGGAATCAGAATCACGATCCGTTTGAAGTTTCGGAATACAGACAGAAAAATACATATCATATATTTTTCCTAAAAATTTTCTAGAATATTTTATTTTTGGTTTTTATTTTAGAAGTTTGTCACATCGTCTGAGTTATCTTGTGTAGCCCTGTGACTATTCTGTACCCAACGGGATTGTCGGTTTCACCAGCAAGGACCTCAGGCAAGACACCTTGCCATTTGTTGTTTAATTATTTTAGCTCATATTTTATGCATTATTTATTTTCTTTATGCAAAATAAACTGTGATACATGGCATAACCTGTTAGAACTTACTGTTCATTTATATTTCCTGCTATGTATTATTTTTCTCGCATTAAACCTAAATTTTAGGGACCACCTTGTGTGTTGTATTCATTGGCCTTGACACGTACCACGAAGTTGTGTATCACATGTAGAACACGAAAGTACGTGATTGGCTAGCCACCAGTACGTACAAGCTGTGCGATAGGAATAACCGCTAATAGAGATTGCATGCTAGTTTGACTTAGCGATTATAGTAGTTTGTGTTATAGATACAACACAGTAGACATTGGGCGGGAAGGACAATTCCTTAGCGTATGGGCTTCGATGCACTTTCCTTATGACCCGGACTCTCCGCTGGAGATACGGGATTGATGACCCATGATTACTGACGGCCACTGACGATTCTGCGGAACGTCATGCTCTTACTAATGGGACCTCTGGTGCCCAAGGGGGGACCATGCCGATCCTATTCAGCCAGGGCCCATGCGTAGGAAGAATTGTTCTTAACTACATATCACTTAGACCGGTTAGGCACCTTTATCTGTTAGGTACGAGTACATTTGGTTTGGGTACTTGTATCTGACCGTGGCTTGGAACAATAACTTGTCGCAAATTAGTTCGTCACATCTTGTCCTTGTTTGGTTGTAGGTGTGACTTACTACTTTGATGAGAAGGTATTGAACCTTGTTGGGGTCCGGATACCATATTGGATTCATAGCATGGAAAGATACGTCGCCGTGAATTAGTTTACCATCTCATGTCCTTGTTTGGTTGGGGGGATGGTATGCTCGTTCAGTAGGTGCGTATTGGACCATGTTATAATTCAATTTACTTATTTATTTGAGCAATATTTATTCAATTTATATGGCATGATATTATGTGTCTTGTTACGTCCCTCTGAGGACCTGGTTATCTCTCCAGGTATGTGCTATTATCTTTTGCAGGTGTTCTAGCTCTAGCCGTGATCATCGCTATTTCTTCGAGGATGATTACATTTGGATCGTCTTTGCTTCGCTTGCTAAATTCATATCTTTTCTTATGTATTTTTCCTTTACTTGTTGGTAGTGGATTTGTCTTCGCCCAACATATTGTATCAGGACAATTCATTATCTTTATATGATGTCTTTTATTCATTTATTTTGCGTGGATGAGATTAGTTATGGTTCTACTGCATTTTACAGCTTATGTATTTATACGAGGCTTCCATATATTGGAGTATACTTCGTATGAATACAGCTGGCATGTCTACGTTCCTAGTCCTACGAATTTTGGGACTGGGGCGTTACATGTTTTTGTGGTGGCCCATGCAGGTCGAGTTTGTCACTTCGGTTACATAATTATACCGATGTGAGCCTGCAACATAGGATTAGAATCTAGGAATCTCATCCATACAGCTTGACCTCTTCCCTTGGCTTCAAATTCTGAACTCTTGTTCGACCTCCTTGAACTGCATCTTGCTTGATTCCTTTCTATCGTTGATTCTTATTTTCGTGCTTAGTGCCAACTAGGAAGATGACTACACTAGTATATGCTCATAGGTCAAACACATGGCTAGAATAGTTATATTGGCAATTAGAATACATTCAAGACTCTAATTGAGTTAAAAATATTTTTTTGTGTGATTTAATGATTAGTAATTGGTAAAGTAGGATATTACCACAGAAAGTTTTAACCTTGAGATCTCTAAATAGTAAACACCAGAGGATTTATAGAATTTCATACTTGGTTCAAGAAATTGATTGATTTTCAAGATTTGATATTTATGAATTATTGTATTATAGTTATACATACTTGCACAAGTATAAAATTGATTTGCTTTTCGAGTTGTGATATTTATGAGTTTTGGGTGATAGATATACATCTTTGTACAAATATGAATTTATTTAATTTTCGAGTTTTAATGTTCATGATTTATTATATTATAGTTATGCACCTTGAACAGTTACAGATTTAGTTTGAAAATGATCTTAGCTTTTAAAAATGGTCGTAGGAATTATTTAAACGGAGTTGTACAACTTGCGGTTTTCGTGTTTATAAAATTTTAAATTTTAAGAGGAAGTAATGACGGTGAATTTTGGTTTAAAATATTTGAAAGTTATGAAAACGATTTTTGAGAATTTTTCTTTATTTTAAATTGTGTCCTATGATTGAGGATTTACAAATCTATTTAGATTTTTGGTAAAAAAAAGATTTTGACTGATAAGATTATTTGAAAATTTAGTTTAATGTGGGATTGCTAATATTAAATTTTTTTTTGAAGAATTTCGAAGGATGTGATAGAATGGAAAGTTATTTTGATTGATTAAAGGAAGTTACCATTTAAAAGTTGTGAGTTTGTTGGAATAACATAGCATAAATAGAAGTTAAGATTGATGAGAGCATTGAGCTTAATTTTTGAGATTGCTTTTAATATGCTGAGAGTTTTATTATGAGTTATTTGAAAACTTAAGAGTGTTAAATTTTGATGGATTGTGAAATTTTTGTGGATTCGTAAATTATGAACTCTTGAGTTAAATAGTTGAATTTAAATGTTAATTTTGGAAAAGGTTAGTAGTAACGTGATAAATTTTTGCTTTGAGATTTTATGAGAGTGATTTAAATTTTTTTTGATGAATTTGAACGGCTTGGAGTAAATACAAATTTTGGTGGTATATTTTTGAAAGTTTATTTTTTTAAAAACTTTTTGGAGGAAACATGAGTTAAAATATTAATGATAGGCCACAAAGGTAGCCCTAATGGGTTAGAAGTATTCCACACTAATTGCCATGTAACTCATGACCATGATAGTAGTATATACACAAGTGTTGTTAGTCATCTACCCAGCTATGTGACTGTATTTTCACCTCGACTTACTCGACCTTCCTTCAATTCTAGATCTTTTAATTGCGACCTTCTAACCCATTTGCAATTTGAATAATGAGTTAATGGTTCCTTAATTGTATTCATCTAGGAGACTATCTTCTCTCCGGAATTGTGTTTCTAAATTATTTTTTATGGATTCTTTAGTTAATTTTATTTCACGCTTTAACTTGATCTTCTTTATTTTGTGCATTAATTATCACCTCGTGAACTCCCACTTTCTATTTTTGATCTTCTGGCGTCCCCTACCGTGACTTGTATATTTGGAGTACAACACTACACTTTTCCTTCCAACAAATTTCATATGTAAGACCTAGACAAGTCCACCTTCATGTAGATGTATCATGTCCCACTAAAATACGTCTCCTTGTACACTATTTTCATGATAGGACCTTCTGGTCAAAATGGCCAAACTATAACCTCTACCATGACACCAAAATACTTTCCGACTTCAATTAAGAGATCCAACCTTGACTCAATCCCTTAACCCGATAGGTGAATTTTGTTCTACTTAGTTCCTTAAATGCTTAAATATGTATTCTATCTTGATTGCTTGACCCATTGTCCCATGATACTATTAGTTTAACTCTTGTAAGTTGGGTAGAATACCTCACCACTTAACAAACCTTTATCCTTGTGAACCACATTGGTAAGTTCACTTAGACTATAAATTCAGAGGACCCTACCTTATCTAGTCTACCAAGCCATAAATGAAGAAACACTATGACAACTGTATAGGCCCAAACTTTGGGCGAGCCTTGATCTTAAAAGATCTGGGACTATTTAAAATTTCCTTCATCAGTACCTCCCTTGCTCATATTTTTGACTATCTCGCGCTGCTAACGTAGCTTCAGTTTGCAAGCTTATTTAGTTATCAAGCTTGATCATGACATATTTTATTGGGTGCACCCACTAACATATTGTCTAATCAGAACCGGTGCATGATGGTCTGATCAACCTATTGCACTTTGGTTCGCTTATCACATATTATCCTACGTGGATGGGGACATAGCTAAACTTGTCCTCTAGAGTCCCATCCGCGACTGCCTTGACAACTCCTCTTGAATTATTCGGTCGCCTTTGAATCACGTATTCGTATTCGATAACGCCTCCTTCGAACTCTATATTGCGTTCGCCTTCACCTATTTTAGAAGGACGAAAGCGTTGTACTAAAACTCCTCTAACTGTCCTATCACCATGACCATTACAACCCAATGTAACCATATCTTTGTCTTGAACTACTCGACCTTTCCCTCGACACTAAATTTATAATCTTGACTTTCTAATCACTTGAATTTAAGAGTTATTACACTCGTCTCTTAATCATACCCTCAACCTAGACTACGACCATATAAACTTCTTTGAACCCTCCTATCTACTGTTGTGCCTTCTCACCCCCTCCTAATTCTTAATTTCGAGGACGAAATTCTTTTAAGTTGGGTAGGATGTAAAACCCCTAAATTTTTTACTATTTTTTTTATTATTAAATTTGGTACTGGTTTAAAATTTTGTATTGTACGTCGCATAGTCGTATTATACGTCGCGCACGAAATTTATTTTTCGTAGTTGCTCGTCAAGTGCGAATATGTGCGAGCGTACATATTTTAGAAAAATATGTTTTTCTATTTTATTATACACTTTCAAAATATTATATAATTATTATTCTTGCTATAAAAAGCCTTTTTATTTTTAGCAGTTATTAATCATAAATAATATTTCATTGTATACTGGAAAAAGCATAATCATGTATGCATTATTCGTGCATACATATATTTCGTAATTATTTATTAGCCTATTTTAAATAAAAATAAAATTTTTGAGATTTATTAATAAATATTTTATTATTTAAAAAGATATTTAAAAATATTTATTATTTTTGAAATTATTATTATGGGTATTTTGAAAAATATATTTGGAAGTTATGGTGGCCATTTAAATCTTGATTTGATTTTTAGATTTATTTAAATAGTTAAATATTCAAAATTTATTTATTCCATTTGATTTTGAGCTAAAATTTAAATAGATTTAAATTGGATTTAATTGATTTGATTTTAAACTAAGATAATTTGATTTGATTTAAATTAAATTTGGATTTGGATTTGGATTTGAATGCTTTTAAATTAAATTAGGAAATATCTAAATTGGGTTTAAAGGAATCCTAATTCTTATCTAATTGGGAATTTCTACATCCTATAAATAGGCAGGTACTCCTCCATATTATTTTCACCACAAATCATCTTTCAAACCATCCTTGTCAAAATTTCTCTCTTTTTTCGTCATAAATTCAGCCTCAATTTTCAAAGGTTGTAGCAACTTCGAATGACCATAACTCCCAACTCCGGACTCCTTTTAACCTCCAGTTTTTTTTATTGGAATCGTATTGAGGTATATTTTCTGAATGTAAATTTTATTTTCATAAATTCGGAACTTAATTTTTTAGAAAATTTGTGGAGTGTCAGTGGTCCGAAATCTAACACGTTTTAGTATTTTTGAGATTCTGGGAGAACCAGGAATCAGAATCATGATCCGTTTGAAGTTTCGGAATATTGACAGAAAAATACATATCATATATTTTTCCCAAAAATTTTCTAGAATATTTTATTTTTGGTTTTTATTTTAGAAGTTTGTCACATCGTCTGAGTTATCATGTGTAGCCCTGTGACTCTTCTGTACCCAACGAGATTGTCGGTTTCACCAGCAAGGACCTCAGGCAAGACACCTTGCCATTTATTGTTTAATTATTTTAGCTCATATTTTATGCATTATTTATTTTCTTTATGCAAAATAAACTGTGATACATGGCATAACCTGTTAGAACTTACTGTTCATTTATATTTCCTGCTATGTATTATTTTCTCGCATTAAACCTAAATTTAAGGGACCACCTTATGTGTTGCATTCATTGGCCTTGACACGTACCACGAAGTTGTGTGTCGCATGTAGAACACGGAAGTGCATGATTGGCTGGCCACCAGTACGTACAACCCATGCGATAGGAATAACTGCTAATAGAGATTGCATGCTAGTTTGACTTAGCGGTTATAGTAGTTTTTGTTGTGGATACAACACAGTAGGCATTGGGCGGGGAGGACAATTCCTTAGCGTATGGGCTTCGATGCACTTTCCTTGTGACCCGGACTCTCCGCTGGAGATACGGGGTTGATGACCCATGATTACTGACGGCCACTGACGATTCTGCGAAACGTAATGCTCTTACTGATGGGGCCTCTGGTGCCCAAGTGGGGACCATGTCGATCCTATTCAGCCAGGACCCATGCGTAGGAAGGATTTTTTTTAACTACATATCACTTAGACCGGTTAGGCACCTTTATCCGTTAGGTACGAGTATTTTTGGTTTGGGTACTTGTATCTGACCGTGGCTTGGAACAATAACTTGTCGCGGATTAGTTCGTCATATCTTGTCCTTGTTTGGTTGTAGGTGTGACTTACTACTTCGATGAGAAGGTATTGAATCTTGTTGGGGTCCGGATACCATATTGGATTCAAAGCATGGAAAGGTACGTCGCCGTGAATTAGTTTACCATCTCCCGTCATTGTTTGGTTGGAGGGATGGTACGCTCGTTCAGTAGGTGCGTATTAGACCATGTTATAATTCGATTTACTTATTTATTTGAGCAATATTTATTCAGTTTATATGGCATGATATTATGTGTCTTGTTACGTCCCTCTGAGGACCTGGTTATCTCTCCAGGTGTGTGCTATTGTCTTTCGCTGGTGTTCTAGCTCTAGCCGTGATTATCGCTATTTCTTCGAGGATGATTGCATTTGGATCGTCTTCGCTTCGCTCGCCAAATTCATATCTTTTCTTATGTATTTTTCCTTTACTTGTTGGTAGTAGATTTATCTTCGCCCAACATATTGTATCAAGACAATTCATTATCTTTATATGATGTCTTTTATTCATTTATTTTGCGTGGATGAGATTAGTTATGGTTATACTGCATTTTACAGCTTATGTATTTATACGAGGCTTCCATATATTGGAGTATACTTCGTATGAATACAGCTGGCATGTCTACGTTCCTAGTCCTACGAATTTTGGAACTGGGGCGTTACACATATCCAAAATGTTTTAAAAAAGAAAGTACTGGTACAGTAAATCTAGGTCGTCGGGCATGATGGAAACCTCTCGGCGGGCATGATGAAGACCTCTCGGCGGACTTAATGGAATCCAAGATGCAAACGTGAACGTCGACTTCTCGGCCCCATAGAAAAATCTGAAAGAAATAATAAGTGATGATGTGTTAAAAATAAAAACTACTGTCATGTCATTATACTAATAGAACTCGTATATCAAATTAAAACGTACGTACTAGTCTGATTCATCTTTCCAAGAGTGTTCTGAATCATCGCTTGATTTCAAAGTGTCTTCTTCTGCTTCTTCATTTTCACTATCACTATGATCTTCATCTTCATCTTCCAATACTTCTTTCTCAACTTCTTCGAATTCTTCATCAACGTTAACCTCCATAACGTCATCTACCGCAACCTCCTTATCTTCTAAATCCTCTTCCTCAACACCAGCCAAACTTATATATGTTGGTTGAGGCTTGACCACATTTTTCTCTTGGTAGGCTACATCTCCAACATTATATGTATTTCTTCCTTTGGTTTTTCATACAGCCTACCAATCCAGGATACTGCACCGTCGGCTAGGAAAACTCGTATAGTACACTTGAACGGTTTGACTAGCCAACACAAATGGTTCAAAACCTCCATATCTTTTTCCATGTTTTATATCAATAAAGCCAAATTGTTTGTCAATCTTCTATCCTTGCTTGGGTGTTGTGTCGAACCAATGACATTTAAAAAGCACAATCTTCGTATCAACATAAGATTCAATCTCTACGATATCTCTTAGAACACCGTAGTAGTCGAATTCGATATCGGCATCGCAGACTGAGGCTTTCACACAAACTCCCAAATTTTTGGTATAATTAGCCTCCTCATCGACAAATGAATGATTGATAGGCTTATCAGTAGTTCTAAAGTTAAAGCCATTGATTTTATATCCGCTCCAACACTTCGCCTTCTTGCTCAGTCCAACAGCAATTGCTCTTAGCCCTTTGTTCTGCAACTGTATACCAGGACGGAAGACCTAGTGTGGGTAGTATCAGAAAAGTCATTAGACAAAGTATGGGTAGTAATATATCGAATTTAGAATGGCTAATGATTATAATCCTTACATAATTTCGAAACCAGGACGGAAACTTCATATCGACCTCTCTAGCAAGATCATCATCATCAATATTAGGTCTTTCCATTCTAATCTCAACTCTAAAAGTACTGTAATAATAGGGAGAAACGTTAGCACACTTCTAAATATCGAATTTAGAATGACTAAATGGTGTCGCTTATTTTTTAATATCTTCCATCTCTTGGATACCTCTATTGAGGCATATATACCGATGTGTCGCTTCAAACTCATCGTCATCCAACCACCGTAATTTAGTCGCACTTGTTGGCTTGTCCCCCAAATTGAAGATTGTACGGATCCCTTCGTTCGGTGCATTGATATCACCTTCATCATTCCTCGGTGCTCTATTCCGATTTGTTCGGACATGAGTATCGAAGTAGATCGAGCAGAAGTTAGAAACCTCCTCAATAATGTACGCTTCGCATATTGAAGCTTCTACATGAGCCTTATTTCCCACTTTCTTCTTCAGGTGACCTAGATATCTATAAGAAATATATTGAATATTATAATTATTTAAATAAAAAAATTACAAATTAAAAGATTATTTTATACCTCTTAAATGGGTACATCCATCGATAATGGACAGGAGCACCGACATGTGCTTCGTATGCAAGATGAATCGACAAATATTTCATACTATCAAAGAAGCCAGGAGGGAACACCCTTTCTAACTTGCACAACGTCACTACAACTTTCTCCTCAAGTTCTAGCATATGTTGCACTGTCAACTTACTTGAACACAAATCTCTAAAGAAGATAGATAACTCGGCCAACGGAGTCCACACATGAGAAGGTAGCATCTCTCTAAAAGCGATAGGAAGTAATCGCTCCATGAAAACGTGACAATCATGACTCTTTATCCCTATCAACCTGCGTTCATTGAGATCGACACATCTCGCCAGATTCGATACGTAACCGTCAGGAAATCTCAACTTTGAAATCCATTTACATATTATCAGTTTATCATCTCTACTCAATGTAAATGGTGCTGGAGGCTTCACCCAGTTACCATTGGACCTTTGCGACAGATGCAACTCTGGACGCTTACAAATAATTTCTAAGTCCTTTCTTGCTTTAATATTGTCTTTCGTTTTTCCCTTAATATCCATCACAGTATTAAATATGTTGTTAAATATTTTTTTTCAATATGCATGACATCAAGATTGTTTCTTATGAGATTGTCCGGCCAATAAGGCAAATCCCAAAAGATACTCCGTTTCGTCTAATTGTGATATTGTCCGAAGCCTTCAATGTGATGGCCCGATCCCAAATTTTCTATGATAGTCGGTAAATCTCGAACCTCTTCCTAAACTACATCTCCCGTTAATCTCAACGGAGGAAGATATACTTCCCGTTTAAAGCCCTGAAGTCATCTTTGATCCTTCTCCACGAATGTGACGAAGGAAGAAACTGGCGGTGGCAATAAAAAAATGCCTTTCCTCCATTCTGAAGGCGGAATGCCTTACTTTTCCCCATGCATGTCGGACATGACATAATACCATGAGTACTCCCCCCTGATAACATCCCGTAAGCTGGAAAATCGTTGATGGTCCACATGAGCATCGCTTTCATCTGAAAGTTCTGCTCCATCGATATATCAAACGTCTGGACGCCAAACTGCCATAATTGTTTCAACTCATCCACCAACGGTTGCAAGTAGATATCGATGTTCTTCTTTGGATTTCTTAGACAGGGTATGATAAGTGTGAGGAACATATAAGGAGTTTTCAGGCACATCCACGGTGGTAGATTGTACGGGGTCAAAATTACTGGCCAACAAGAGTATTGCGTCCTCGACTGTCCGAATGGAGTGAATCTATCAAAAAATAAAGCCAATTGAACATTCCTAGGCTCCGCAACAAAATCAGGATGACATCGATCAAAATGCTTCCATGCTTCTCCATCGGCAGGATGAGATAATTCTTCTTCATCCACCCTTCATTCTTTGTTATGCCATGTCATGTGTTGTGCAGTATTTGCAGACATATACATCCTCTACATCCTCTTTGTGATTGGCAAGAACTGTATGTACTTGTACGGGCGTATCTGCGTCCGGGCAATTGATTTTCTTTTGCCCCGGATTGGCTTGTACCGGTCCTCGTCACAGAAAATGCATTTGTCTTTATCACTGTTCTCCTTGTAGTATAGCATGTAACTATTTCGACAACAGTCTATCTTCTGGTAGCCCAATCCGAGTTTTTGCATCATCATCTTCGACTTGTAGAAGCTTTCAGGCAAATTATTTCATCCTTTTGGCAACAACTGTCATGACCCGTACCCACTTTTTAGATACGAAACATGTCCAAGCCAGCCTACGCCGCAGAGTCGACGGTAGAACGCTGTCACGGCCATGATGCTTAAAACCACAAAATAATATATTTATTGCTCATTCACATTTCTAAAATTTATTACAACAGTTACAAGATTTATATTTGAAAAGAAATACAAAGTCTCACCATCCTTTACAATAGTTTAAGTTATTTAACTAGTTTCTAGGTCTTGGCCTGCAAGTACACCCGTATCTCCTGCGCTAGTGAAGCCACAGCTAACCTGAAAAATGTTGGTTTCCAGTCAGGAATGGAACAAGCACACAAACCGACGGCAATGCGAAAACACAATAGAATTAACAAGACATGAAAATAACATATGAGATATAGAAACTAGAAAGTAACTGATGACATGGCCGGTAGGAAAGAAGACAAGGAAAACAAATAAAATACAACTACCTATGTGCTATGAAATATCCGTTTCGACATATGAACGGCTAGGGGGTAAATTCGGCACCCTGCACGTGTCGTGTGCAGCTGCTATTATTCACGAATAGACATCATGGGGATAGTTCTGGGTAGTCCACATGTCTACTAAGATATTTTCCCTTCGGACTACTCCGTGTGACGAGCGTGTCAACAAGCAGCAAGAGATATGTATAAACAAGAAATGTATGGACTACTATGAATTAAAAAGCAATCAGAGAGTGTACTTGCCTGAGGTCCTTTGCTGGTGAAACCAATAATACTATTGCGTCCAGGATAGTCTGATTGGATAGGGCAAATGTGCAAGAAAAGTAGGAATATAATTAGTCATGATGGACAATCTAATCTAAGAGAATTTGATTTAAGGAGTTTATAAAGTTATTCAGAAGATATCTACATATTCTTTTTGAGAAAGAAAAGTTTATGTAAATACCCTTTAGAGAAAATATGTTAATATAGAAACGTTTATAAAATATTTAGAATTTATTCAAGATTATATATTTATAAAATACGTCCCAAAGCCATTTAGATATCTACAAATAAGTAAATAAAACTGGTTATATACATGTCAACCCCTCCCTATACTAAATATAGTCCAGTGGGCTTTAAATTCGAACGCTTAATTATTTAGCTCAAAATCTATTTATCAGGCCCAAAAGCCAACCCATGGCCCCTAAAAGTAAGCCCATCTAAATATCCTATAATCATACAAAATATAATGTGAACTTCTCTAAATATTGATAAGTCGAAACCTCTTCACTCAATAACCAAATTATAAAAATAGTACAACAGCTTGTATACGTATACGTATATAGGTATATGGGAATAACAATATACATACTTATATCCCTATTAAAATACTGTATTTAAAGCTAATATATTCTAGCCCATAAATCAAAACAACATAATATAAAACTAAAGAAATAAGAAAAAAGAAAAAGAAAGGAAAGCATGGGCCATGGCTGCTGTTTCTCATCCTAATTTAGAGAAAGAGTGAAGAATTGAAATAAAAAGAGTGAAGAAATAGATCGAGAGAGGGAAAGCTCACCAGCGGCTCGCTGGCGAGGACGCACGCCTCTCGACGAGACAACGTTAGCAGAGCAGCTCGTCGAAGTTCTGACAGGGAGGCTACGCGGGAAGGGAGCGCCGACGTTGGCTCCAGCGACGGTCACCGAGGGAGGAGGTTCGGACGGCGGTCGGGTGGTCAGGGGCGTTAGCCGACCGGAGAAGATGATCGGAGGTGGCGGCTACTCGAGCGCGGACGGTGACCTCGACACGGAGGTACGGGTTTTACCAGGCCGGGCGGTGCGCTCCTCGATCTGGGCGGCTCGACGAATCTGGGGCTCGAGGGGCATGGAGCGGATGCAGGTTCCCGGTGGTAGCGGCGGATGGGCCTCGCCGGCTCAGGCCCGGCAGGACACACTGCGGTTTAGTGGTGACCAGACTTTGTTGACGAGAGGCGCGGTTCGCCAGCGGGTGGCGAACCTGGCGCGGCCACCGGCTGAGAT
The DNA here is from genome assembly GCA_029216955.1 of Iris pallida. Classification (NCBI taxonomy): domain Eukaryota; kingdom Viridiplantae; phylum Streptophyta; class Magnoliopsida; order Asparagales; family Iridaceae; genus Iris; species Iris pallida. The sequence goes on from JANAVB010038613.1 coordinate 3,493,338, forward strand.
CGCGGGGCCAGGGGACTCTGGCGTCGTCGGCCAAGGAAGAGGCTTCCGCAGCGGAGATCGGCCACGACAGTCGGGATCGATTTGGGTCGGGTTGCTCCGGCGCACACGGAACTGAGGAAGAGTCTCCCAGACAGCGCTGCGCATACGCGGCAACGGGCTCAAAATCTGGAGGAAGCAGCGGCTTCGGTGGTCTGCCATAGCGGAGGTAGAGGTGGTGCTCACCGTGGGTGATGAGCTTGGGACGGAGCGGTCGCGGCGCTCGTGGACGCACGGCGGAGAGAGGTGCACGTGTACGACGGCTCTGGTGGTAAGTGGAGGTTACTGTTGGTAGAGGTTGATGATTTTGCTCCTCATATCGTGTGTGTCCGACACGAACTAGATTTGTAATGTGTGATGGAATAAGATGGACACGGACACACGGGTCCGGATACGGTAGTTTTGTGGTGGTGATCATTTGTGGCGGTGGTACGGTTGCGGTTGCAGAGAAGATGGTAAATAACTGAGGCTGGCCTTGGATGGCAGTGCAACCTCCGAGGGTTGTCGAGATTGTCCGGGTGACGTTTCCAGCAATGGAGGGTGTAGTATGTCTCGATGTTTGAAGAAGTAGCACATGAATACATTTTAGGGAAGAGTCCTGGAGGTTTTGGACTTGGAGTCGATTGTCTCGGTTTGATATACATGCTGTTATATACAAACAAAGAGGAAGATTTGACTGAACCGATAAGGCCGAGATCAGTTAGCTCTATAGCCTTAGGCTTGTTCGGTTGGCATGTATAACTATAGGATCGATTCATGCATTTACAATATCTTAGATATTCACCTGAATTGCTATCAATCAGAAAGTCGAATTGGTTCAATTTATTAGTATGATATATTTGTTGTTGGGAAATTAAGAGAAGGGTTCCTGGTGGATAAGGACTAAAAGTCCTAATAGATAAGTCCCCATTTTATTTAAATAAGTTTAAATCAAAATTCCTTAGTAGATAATAACATATTAATCAATCATAACCTACTAAAATCCATAAGTTGATAATATCATTTATTTAAACCAGCATCTAATATTATTCAAATAATTTGAATTATATGAATTTTAATCCGCAAATTAAATAATTGAATATCATAATGAACTGGATAATATTATCCAAATAATATATTACTTTATCAAGGAAAGTTCGATAACATTCGATGCTAGCAAAATTATTTTAAAATATATCCATACTAATCAAGACCTCATGTAAAAATAATAATTCTTTTATAGGGGTCAAGTTGTAGACGGTTTTAAATCAAGACTAATTTAACTATAAACCATTTGGATAATACTATTAGTTTAAACCAATATTTAGAATTTATCAAATAGTTTAAACAATGTTTGGCAATAGCAAAAAAATCATTTCAAATATATTCTTATTAAATCAAATCTTAACATAATTTGGCAGAATTCTTTTGATCAAAATAAGTAAGATTTTCAGATCATTTCTTGAAGCCAATAGCTTTGAAAGCCCAAAATCTTTTATCATACCCATAATGGATTTTATGAATAAATATATATATATATTTAAAATAATTTCTAAGCAAAATATATTTTAGGAAAATAATCAAAATAAATGATTAATTAATAAAATTAAAAAAATTTGGGAAGAGGGGTTACAAATCTACCCACCTAAGAAAAATTTTGTCCTCAAAATTTCAAGGATAGGACGAGGTACGACTAAGAAATGTAATCAAGAAACAAAATTTTAATTAATACGAATAAGTACAACAAATGATATAATCAAGAGAAGAAATGATTCATGATCGAGCGCTAATTGCGGATAAGATAAAAATAATAGACGTAAGGAATGTGATTTGGCACGATCAACCTTTGGTCAAGATGGTCTAGTTGACAACCAAAAAAATGTTTTGAGAACGATCAATAATCGAAATGGTTTGGGACGACCAAATTTTAGTCAACATGGTCTAATCATGACCAAAATTGTAAAAGGATGATCAAAATTCTAGATATAATCTAAATAAGGTTATAGTCACTTAAAGATAATTTAAGATACATTCACGATCAAAACTAATCGTGTAAGTCATTCAAGCATAATCAATTAAAAGTTTTTGGCACGAGCGTGAACATGATCAAAATAGTTATAATCACGATAAGAATTAGCAATAATAGGGTTAAGACATAGGCACGATTATAATTATGGTCAAACAGTTTAGTCACAATCAAGTTCTTGAGGAACGATCAAATTCAAATTTGTTTTGGCACGATTATCTCGATTAACTATTTAAGCAAATTGTTTAGGCATAATTATAGAATCAAAATCTAGAAAACCTATGAATTGACATAATCGGAATATGATCAAAGTAGTCTAGTTGCGATAAATGAAAGTCGTTAAAGATGAGCCAAATTGAAATCGTTTTAGCACATTCAACCATGTAGGCATGATCATAGAACCAAAATCTAGGTATGATTATGATTCTAGTGGGAGGATTTAAAAATTAGGTTCAAAAGATAAATAGGAAGACAAATATTGATATAAAACTAAAAGATAGGAAAATGAAAGGGTAACGACTAAATTAGAATTTTAAGTGGATGCATGAAATTACGAACCATGAAATCAATATTCATATGCCAAAGGGACGTAGCTTCGATGGTATTCAAATATCGTAACCATATCCGAAGTTGTTTTACCAAGAATTTATGCCTCGCCAGTGTACAGCTAGCTGCAATAAACCCTCAGTTCCATAACTCAAGCGATGATACAGTAACAAATACCCTATCAACTTTATCCAATCTTGACATAATAACTAAGATCGCAATAGGACGATTAAGATATAGTTTTAATAATGCTCGGTAACCCATGCTTACCTGAAACTACTTCAACTTAGGGATCATGCCTCGCCAGTGCGCTGCTGACTGCAGTGAACCCATAGTTTCCATAGGTCAAGTAATTAGCGACATTGTGCTTCTGTCTTGCCATTGTAAGTCGTCGATCATTCTTTCAACTATGTCCATGCAATTTTCAAAGAAGCTTCTAAAATCCCTTAAACAAATTGATCATGATAGGAAAAGTGTACGTATCTATCCTTGAAGCGAAAGTATCAGTTCAAAAAAAATTAAATGATTGATTAGGAAGAGAATGATCGAGACAGCAAAAATGTAAACTTTAATTTATGTTTCTCTAACATTCGGAATTGCAGGGTCAACCTATAAACAAAACTGAGTCAGAATCACTATATGGTTAACTGGGTCATGTTAAGCTAAAAAATTAATGTATGGAAATAGAATGTCGACATTTAGAATAGATAATGGGAAATAAACAAAAACACATATCTTACGATATGGTAATAATTAGAGGGAGAATAATAAAATTGTACAAGTGATTTATGAATAGTAAAAGTGTAAGTAAGATGGTCGATTATGGGAAAATGACTGAAGACAAGAGAAGCATAAACACTATAATATTTAATCTATGGAATTACAGTAGAACATAATTGCAGAAATTGAAGCAGTTGCGGACAATTTAGCAGAAAATAGAATTAAACGAAATGGTAATAGAAACATATTCTCTTTATTGATATCTTTTGACCTTATTACAAAGCTCTCATTGTCTCTCTGATACACGCCATACATGGCCTACAATCTCTTAAGAACTATGCAGATTAAAATTATCCCGTTTAATAAATTACATTCCTTTGTACAAAAACCAACTCTTTAAACAGATGGCCATCCCTTGGACAAAAAACCCATCTTTTTGTATCTATTCTGATTTTTGGCTATTGAGGATGAGGCTCGGGCGATCGCTTTGGATCATTCAGTTTGTTCACCTTGCACCTGCAGGCAAGCAGGTGGTGGGTCTGTATATGAAACATACTGGTGATGTGAAGAAAGGCTACATCGTCTGATATATCACTAAGTCATATAGTGGGAAAACATTTTTTGTGATATAATCATGCTACTTTTACCTTTGTTTATTTCATACAGTACATATCAAATCAGTTCTTTTGAAAATACTTTCAAAAAGCCACAGTTCATATCTTTCAAGTCATAGCATCTACGATAGAGTCAATTTCGAAGCATATTATTAATTCATTTCTATCAAGGCATATGACAGTGTCAATTTCAGGTACGATACGGTTCTATCTGTCATGATGTGCGCAATGGGTCTCATGAGCCATATCCATTTCTATTATTCAAGCAACCAATGGGTCAATATCATTCTCAGGAACATAAACAATAATTCATGTGTCATGTCCCAGAACCAGAATACTGACAAGTAAGGATGGACAAGTCCAGCTATGTAACTCCAAAGTACACCTGTACTCCAAAATAATGTATAAGATGTATAGATGGGGATTACTACTACAATCCAACAGGCAATCCAGATCATGAGTCCTAGATATCTCAATCACAGGTAGTAATCAAAGTACATGAAGTATGATCATCATGAGTATAAAACAGTAAAGTATCCCAAACTATCATATATTGACGATCATGATGCTAGTAATACAAAATGAAGAACTAACAAGACTAAATCATAAAAGATCAACTCTAGATGCAGTTTAGAAGTACACAATTGTGTCTAAGCCTGTAGGGCAAATGTCAAGTCCAAAACACGAGCTAAACACATGCTCAGTGGCTAAATGCTTTAAAAGACTATACAAAAAAGAGTGGTAAGAGAAGGAACACCCACTCAAGCACCTAGTTGCTCAGGGTAGTCACCATCGAAAGATCCGGTAGTTCCTCGGGCTCCTTAACTAGATCTGGTCGAACAAAATCAATGGGGTCAGACCTCCAATAGCAATTTGTAACTCCACCTTCTCTAAATAAAAGATTTAGTTATTGCTTATCTGTTATATTATTTTATCAATTATATTTGTCTATCTATTTAATCTATTATAAATATATTTTATAAATTAATTATTATATTTATCTAACATATTTATGAGTTATGCATTTAGAATTTAGGGTTTAACCCTAGCCCATAGTTGTAATTAAACTATTTCTTTTATAGGCCAAGCCGCAAACCCATTCTTCATTAACTTCTAGGGCTGAGCACGTGGTTCATAATTGAACCCTAAATCCAAAACACCTAATTCAAAGCCGGTAAACAAATTTGGGCCAAGTCATAGTCTAGACATTAAGCCCAAGACCCTAACCTTAAATCCCTAAACTCCAGATAGAGCTCAGCAAGGCACTCTTTCACCTTTTTCTATTTACATTCGACTCAGTGATCGATCAGCCACATCGAGCAGCTGTCCTCTTGCCCATGTGTTACGGTGGCCGATCCTTTCTTTCGCTAATCCAAAGAATTCCTGAAAGTTCTCCCCCACCGACCAAGATCCAATCATCTATATCGTTCACTTTCTACCGACCTACCTCCAGTGATCACCTCCGTTAGAGGGGGTTAGCTTTGGAGCTGTTATGGAAGAGAATACACTAACATACCACCTTATTGCAGAATTCTTAGATGTTATCCCTGAGGATTTGCCAGGGTTGCCATCGGACCGGGATATTAAGTTTACTATTGATTTAGTACCCGGAGCAGCACCAGTCTCCTAGAATTGCTATAGAGTTAATCCTAAGGAGGAAAAGGAGATAAAAGGACAAATTTATGAGTTAGAAGGGAAGGGTTTCATTCGATCGAGTGCTTTGCTCGGGGCTGCACCGGTCCTATTTATGCCCAAGAAGGATGGGACCGTCAAGATGTGCATAGATTATAGAGCCCTTAACAACATCATAATCAATAATAGATATCCTTTGCCTCGGATGGACGAGATATTTGATCAGTTGAGTGGAGCCAAGGTCTTTTTCAAGCTACCAAGTAAAAGTTAGAGAAATATTGCTTTCAACACCCGGTATGGACTGTATGAGTTCCTGGTTATGCCATTCGGACTCACCAATGCCCCAACTATCTTTATGAACCTTATGAACAAGATTTTCCACCAGTACTTATATAAGTTTGTGGTGGTCTTCATATATGACATATTGATCTATTCCAAGACACCTGAGGAGCATTTGAGGATAGTTTTGGAGACGTTAAGGAAGGAGAAGTTATATGGAAAACTCTCAAAATGTGAGTTCTTACTAAACATGGTAAATTTTTGGGACGTATCATGACTAGGGCAGGCATAGTAGTGGATCCAAAGATGATCGAGGCAGTGAAGTCGTGGGCTACTCCTAGTTCAGTTGCAGAGATCAGGAGCTTCTTGGGTTTGGTATGATATTACAAAAAAATTGTACAATAATTTGCCAAGATTACAGAACTAATGACCATGCTTACAAGGAAGGATGAGGAATTTGTTTGGATAGAGGCATGTCAGGTAGCTTTTGAGAAATTGAAGAAGAGATTGACTTCAGCCCCTATTTTAGCCTTGCCATCGGGATCAGAAGGGTTTACCATTTACAGTGATGCTTTAGGAAAAGGCTTGGATTGTGTACTTGAGCAGAAGAAGGGAGTGATAGGATATGCTTCGTAGTAGTAGAGACCTCATGTGAAGAACTATCCTACCCATGACCTGGAACTTGCAGCGATCACTTTTGTCCTGAAGCTTTGGAAGTATTATCTCTATGGGAAGCGAGTGAAGATATTCACAGACCATAAAATGCATGAAGTACGTCTTTACACAAAAGGAGTTGAACATGAGACAAAGGAGATGGTTAGAGATGATGAAGGAGTTTGACTTTGACCTTCAGTATCATCCAAGGAAGGCTAATGTTGAAGTAGATGCACTCAGTCGGTATCGTGTGGCGATGTTTCTAAGGATGGATCAACATCTTCTTGAGGATTTAGACAGCCTGAGGATAGAGATCATTATTCCAGGGATTGAAGGACAGCAAATAAGCATGCCGATCCAGTCCGAGCTGATAGAGAAGATTAAGGAGACCCAGTTTCTTAGTAAGAGTCTTCGCTGTATCAGAGAACAAGTACGAGCAGGATTGTTGGATGACTTTGTCATAGCAGATGATGTACCCTAAGGCACGGTACTAGCTTCTGTGTGCCAAAAGGGAGCTTGAGGGAGGAGATCATGCAAGAAGTCCACCACTCGTAGTACTCGATGCATCCAGGAGCTACGAAGATGTATAAGGATCTCAGAGAGTACGTTTGGTAGTATGGAATGAAGAGGAAGGTAGGCAGGTTTTTTTACTGATGTTTTGTTTGTCAACAAGTAAAGACGGAGCGTCAAAGACCAAGAGGATTCTTACAGCCATTGCCCATTCCAGAATAAAAGTGGGAACATATCATCATAGATTTCATCTTAGGATTACCATTATCGTCGAGCAGGAAAGATGTCATATGGGTGATAGTGGACAGATTGACCAAGTCAACACACTTTATTCCCTCCAAAGTAGGACTGACTACCGAGAAGCTAGCAGAGCTATATATGAGGCAGATTATGAGGATTTATGGGTTGTCGGTCAGCATCGTCTTAGTTGGAGATAACATATTCACTTCCTACTTTTGGAGGAGCTTGTAGAGGAGTCTAGGAATACAGCTCAAGTTCAGCACTGCTTATCATCCCTAGACTGACGGGCAGTCAGAGAGAACCATTTAGTCACTAGAAGATATGTCGAACACTTGTGCTCTTATCTTTGGAGGATCATAGAAGGATCATATGCACTTAGTAGAGTTTGCCTACAATAACAGCTACCAAGCTAGCATTGGTATGGCTCCTTTCGAAGCATTGTATGGTCATCGATGTCGCACACCTTTGTCATAGGATAATATTGATGAGAGGCCGTTTCTTGGACCAAAGATGGTTATGGATGCTGCAGACAAGGTCAGACAGAGTCAAGATCATCTGAGGATAGCTCAGGATAGGCAGAAGTATTGGGCAGACAGTAGTCGAAGACCCATAGAGTTTGTAGTTGGAGATCTTGTATTTCTAAAGATTTTACCGACTTGGGGCGTTATAAGATTTGGTAGAGGCGGGAAGCTGAGTCCAAGATTTATTGGATGCTTTGAGATATTAAGTAAGGTAGGGGCAGTTGCTTATAGATTAACTTTATCGCCTTAACCTAGAGGGAGTATATAATGTATTCTATGTTTCCCAGCTTTGGAGGCATATAGCTGACCCCAGCCATGTGTTGGACCATTCAGAGCTGGTAGTGGGCCCAGCCTCACTTACTCAGAACAGCCGGTAGAGACATATGACCGCTGGAAGAAGAGGCTGCGCCATCAGACGATTATACTAGTTCGAGTTGCTTGGAGGCAGAACTCTCCTAGAGAGTCTACATGTGAGAGAGAGGATGGGATGATGGAGAGATATCCTTATCTATTTGAGATGTGATGAGCACTACCTTTCCTGAAATTTTGTGGACAATTTTTTTCAAGGAGGGTAGATTTGTAACTCCGCCTTCTCTAAATAAAAGATTTAGTCGTTGCTCATCTGTTATATTATTTTAACAATTATATTTATCTATCTATTTTATCTACTGTAAATATCTTTTATATTAATTATTATAATTATCTAACATATTTATGAGTTATACATTTAGACTTTAGGGTTTGACCCTAGCCCATAGTTGTAATTAAACCAATTCTTTTATGGGCCAAGCCGCAGACCCATTATTTATTAACTTATAGGGATGAGCCCATGGTTCATAATTGAACCCTAAATCCAAACCACCTAATTCAAAATTGGCCCATGAATTTGGGCCAAGCCATGGTCTGGACATTAAGCCCAATACCCTAACCTTAAATCCATAAACTCTAGGCAGAGCTTACCAAGTCACTCTTTCTCCTTCTTTATCTCACACTCGACTCATTGATCGATCGGCCACAACGAGTAGCTGTCCTCTTACCCACGTGTCTTGGCAGCCGATCATCTCATCTGCTGATCCAGAGAGTTCCAGAAAGTTCTTCCCTACCGACCTAGATCCAATCATCTCCACCAGTCCCTTGCCACCGACCTACCTCCGGCTATCACCGTCGTTCATCGCTAACGGTCGATCCCCTTTGCCTAGCTTATAAATAGACCCACCCAAACTCTGTTCCTTCATACCACGGGCGTTAGGCAAAGTCCTATCGAAATCCTCATCCGCCCTTTCTTCTTCTTTCTTCTTGGCATTTTGAGCTCGCGGCCATGGCAATCAGCAGATTTTTCAAAGAAGGCGCATTGACCTTGTCTACAAGTCAATGAAGTTCGTCACTGAGCAAGTGTTTCGCTGACCCCCCTCGACGTCGTCTTCTTCTTCTTTCCTGAACCAGTATGCTCGTTAGCCATGGTGATCACTGGAGTTTCCTCATAGATCGCTGGGGAACTCTTCCTTGGTATCGGCGGATAGATCGACATCAAATCTCTGTAAGTTCTTCTTCTTCTTTTTCTTCGTTGATCTCCAATAGGATCTATTGTTTCGTTCATTGGTAGGATGTTCAGATTGTTCCTTAATTGTTTTGATGATCTGGTCTTTTCAACAGAGGATTAGTCATAAGCGACGCCATTCTTTCGTCGACACTCCGGTGTTGAGGATGACCACTACCACGACTGAATATCGAATACAAATCAAGAACAATCGAACGATTCGATCTAGCGAGTTTCCCTAAATCTGGCTTCTTGATCTTATCCCTTTTTTTTTTGAAATTCCTGATCGAAAGGATCAAGAATTGATATCATTTTTGTTCTTTGTCAATGCACGTGGTGTTCGACGAAATGTTCAAAATAGAGATACGGATCCACTCGACACACGCAACCATATCTGACTCAGGGGACAAGTGTTCTCATTTCTGGAACTTCAATCTCCAATACATGTTCGAATCCTTGGAAATTTCTGTTATATGACACAGTAACCTAGTCGATCAGACTGACACACGTATGTCTGGTTACCAGTACTTGGACACAGCGAAGAAGAACTCATATCGGGTTGATAATATAGTCATGTCCATATGGCAGTTGAATATTAAGAGGTTATTCGCATTTGTGTAGGAAGAACAGTAGTAGACATTTGTGTCTGTTCATAGCACTATTTATATTTAAGTACAGAGCCTGTGCATAGTCGTTGAGTTTGAAACCAGCAGAGAATGATTCATGTTTCTTTGAATTCATTATTGACAGTAGCTTGGCTATGGTTAGAGACATACATAATAAGGTGTATGGGCTGGATTTAAGTTTGAATAAGCATAGGCTTATAGGCCACTTGGGCCTGTGGATAATTTGGTTGGGATTAATAATACGAAAGGCTTAAGGATTTAGTTTATGGGCTGCATTAATTACGGGCCTCATTAATTACGGGCCTACTCATAGATGGATTAGGGAATCAATTAATAATTGATAATAGTTAATGGTTCTTAGTTATTAAAGGCTTTAGTTAAGAGTCAGTGTAGAATAAATTTAGGAATTATTTTAATATATTCTAAAATCTATTTCCTATTTTTTATGTGACCTAGAAGATTTTATCATTTTTCGGTTAAAGACAAGTACATGTATCTTGATACTACTACCACTTGCATGCACGTTCATACACACTTGTTGATATGTTACCTACTATATTTATTTTATTTGCTTGCATGTTTCTCATGTCGGTTGGTGGATATTCTTAAAGCATGTATTGAACTAATTTTGGACAACTCTCGTGCCTGATAGCATATTATTTAATATCCCTGATGTCCATTTTATACATGACTGATAGCATCGTCATTAGACATGCCTGATTCGTGCGTGAATGATTGCATATTATTCATTAATATGTCTGATACATATTTAGTCTCTACATGTTTGATGATGTCCAAATTACACATGTTCACGTAGTTAGTGCATATTCTGTTAATTCTCATATTTACTTATCGTTACTTGTTCTTATAGTACCTACTTCCTTTGTATCGTGTTGGTAAGTCTTATTAAATTAAACTGTACTTTGCTTCTTTCCTGACTGGAACGTTGATTACAAGTGAGACTGATCACTTAGCTTACCCAAAGTGCTATGGCTAGCTGGGAGACCCAGCAGCACAGCTCACTCCGGATGCTCACCAGGATCAGGTCTATGTTCCTGAGATTTAGATTCATGTATTGGATTAATGATCAAATGTATTGAGATTGAGGACATGTCGCAGGTTTAGGTAGCCTTTATATTCGTTTCCAGTTTTGGACCCGGATATTTATGTAAAAGGCTGTAATAACTGCATATAGTGATTTGTGATAGTTAGTAGTAGCTATATCATGATAGACGATGTGATGAGCATGAATATGCAATTTTACTGGATGATGACTAAGTCTAGACGAGTGACTACCGCTGCCAACGACTTCGTAGGCCGGGCATGACTCGATTTGTACCTAATTATTTGGGATTGGGTCGTGACACAAGTGCCACAAGGAAGGCCAAACTATGAAATAAAACCATTATACAAATCATAAAAATACTAAATAGTTAAATGGTACCACAATGTATATAAAAGAAAATTGAAAACATGTAAGAAAAATAACATATGAACTTGTATGATAAGTTGGACATGTGAGCATGTAATAAAACCTGGACATATAAGCATGTAAGTACCGAAAAGAACGACAAATGACAAGATAACTTAGAAACTATTTCGGAATTGACTTACAACCCTTAATCCAAACAAGGACCGAGATTGCAACCCTTCTCCTGAACAAAATATAGCCTCTAATCATTGCCAGAATAAGTAAGTAGGACAAGCATTAAATAAGTAAGACAAGAATGTATATGACTGGACTCCATTTATCAATCATGGCCAAGCAATAAGTACGGCATGATACATTAGTTAACTAGGGTTATCACAATCCTAATTACTAACATATGTATTTTGAGAAATCTAATCCAATTACCTGCCCTGCAGACTACCCAACTCATCCAGGCCGGTAAAGCAATAATAAATATCAATTGGTGGATACATCGCCAGGGAGACAAATGTATCCTAAGGTCAAATAGTGGGTTCATCATGCGGAAGAGAAATATACCCTCAGTAGTATGCTCAGCATAATGATGAGCTAATAAGTATAATAAATAGGATTGCCCTACTCGACGGTATGCAAAAAATGTGCTCATCATAACAGATAGCTGCAAGTTCGTTCAGGATGGAGGCAGAACAAAGGGCTTGCAAGCAATCCGCGGGAAATATACCCCTCCTAATGCATCTAGGTAATAAACTAGTTGTTTAGTCCTTAACATTTTCTTTCAGATTCTGGATGTGGTATTCCACAAAATCCATCCTAGATATGAGACATGCAAGAAGGAACTTGACAAGACAAGAAATATACTGCATTATAACAAGCCACAACAAGATAAGACAAGACAAGATAAGACAAGACATGACAGGTATCGAAACAGGAGTGTGCTACGACGAGCCACTATATCGAGATAAACATGTACGAAATTCGGAAGTAAGCCACGATGGGCCACTATCAAAACATGATAAGAACATGTACAGGAATCCAGGTAAATATGACAGTATAAAGCAGAAAATATGGCATAGCATATAAAGAATTATACTGTCAAAGAAAACCCAGAAGCTAAACAATAAATCATGAAAGAAATAAACTTGGTAGTACATTCAAAAAATTCGTCGGATTACCATGAATTTCATAAGGATAATTCGTTAGGTCATAACAAGTATTTGCACATAAAATGGGCCATTCGGAAAATACAGCAAATTTTTGTAAAATTCTGATGGGTGATCCGAAAACGTGTAAAAAGCTCAGTGAACATGAGAACAATTCTTTGGGGCTAAAATTCAGCCTGAATCTCATCCAAGTCTAGTCGAGCTATACTAAATTTTGTAGGTGAGTCTCATATACCAATATGGACTAAGTCTAGTGGTAGAAGTTCTCATATCATTACCGATATCGAGTTTTCAAACCAATAAAATACCAGGACATCGCAGGAAAACAAAACCTAGCTCAGACAAAAAAATCTGAGATGGTGAAAATGATAAAAATATTGAAGGAAACAATTTTAATAAAACAAGTTTTAGAAAATAATGAACCATCAAGGATACAGAAATCAAAATAAAGTAAAACAATAAATGTCTAGTAGTTCGATAAGATGTACTTGCCTAAGCACCCAGATTAACTCTTCTGCTCCACCACTAAGAGGGGTTCAGAGACCATACTATGAGATTTCGAGACCAAGCTACAAGCTCTCGAGGAATACAGAGCGGAAACGAGAATAGAAGAAGAGTAGAGAGAGAAAGTGAAAAGAAATTTTGAAAGAAATCGAACTTGTATATATAGAGAAGGTGAATTAATCGTGACCGTCCGATCGCGATCCGCGACTCGATCAAGATTAATCCAGATCGTTCATCAGAGAAAACCAAAAAACCAATGGATGATAAGACGTATCAAAATCAAGAAACTACTGGACGAAAGAATGTATCAACACTATTCATTAAAATATCAGGACACTATTTATCAAAATATCTCATTCTTACCAACGGTCAGATGATTCGGTGGATTACCTCAGATTTTTGACGGATGATCTGGATCGTCACAGCAATTTTTTGCATCTAATGTGGGGACATTCAAATGATCCATCAAACTTTCGTGGATTACCGATAGATTTTTTGGAAAGTCTAAAATCTCTTTATTTTTGGGTTCACCATTCTTCATGCCAATGCTAACAATGGTCTATGGCAATGCCAACATGTATTCTAATAGTCTCGAACAATGTACAAATAATTATACTCAATAAAACTCAATAAATTAGTAAATAATCGTGTATTCGTATACAAATACCGATACTGTCACGCCCCGATTCGACAAATCTTTCATCCTCGTTTCCATTGTGCCGAATCGATCGTCCTCGCTAAGGCATGATGCCGTACTAGTCTGGAGTTGTACTCGTACAAGGCAAGAACATTACATTTGATCATTTAATTGAAACACCAAGTTAAAACTTCACAAACCACATCAGAATTGAACATGCAATTTAGAAAGATAAAAATATGCTTTTCATTCATAGCTTACAGCGAAGTGCAAGTCATAATTACATTGGATGTCGTTGCAGCTACATTGATTAAAATATAAGAAATATACTCGACAAGCTACTTGAACTAACACTTGCCGTTCTATACATTCACCCTTTTATACATTGAAAGCCTTCGATAAATTAGCTTCAAAATACTTCAAAATAGAAAGAACTTCAAAACACCTCTCCAAACTTCAGTTTTGGCTTAGCGACGTGCACCCCTAGAGTCCTCGTCACCTGTGGGATTGGAGATTAGTACACTTGGAAATGTACTAGTTAGCAGGATGAATCCACTCGTCCATACCCACTCTAATTGTTAAGGTAGGCACGTATTATCGTTTTCTTTCTATTTAGAACTAAATGAATTCAGTTCATATTGATAGCCTTCCATTTGAAACAGTAAACAACATACAACAAAACATAATATTTTATTCCAATTCTTACCACGGTCGTGCTCGTCCTTGTATAAAACATAGATAATATTTAATACCTGCATAAGACAAAAGGTGAGCATGATACTATCTTATATGTGGTCATTGGTGTTCATCACCACAAGGAACCATTATCTATGACATTACGACACACCTTCAATCCAGGTTGCAAGCCCGTTTGAAGTCTGGCAATACCCCGTGATGAAGCACGACTCATATTTCCTTCTAGGTCGATTCGGTTCCAGGGCCCCAAAATACTGTTTCGAGGAAAGCCAAACTTGTGCACAAGTTGCCCATGACCATGCCAATGAATGACTATTTTGATATATGAAACCGATTTCATAGCACGAACATTATTTAGTAGCATTATCGTTTTGACCCATGCGAGAGTTCCCTTTTTCAAAGTTGTACGTTCTAATTTAGCATCCCATAGGCACCAAATTTTCCTGAGGCACCGTATGCCACAACCAACGTTTCATCGTTTCATTTTACAGATCATAAAATAGTCTATCTTTTTTCTAGAATCTTAAACTTTCTTTTTTCGATGTGAAACTTATATTTTTAGGGTAATTTGCTCTAAATCGATACGTTTTTCTCGAGTTCTTGGTCTTAGTGGATTGGTATGCGTTTATCTTTGCATCGTCGATTTGAATAAGTTCGAGGCAAAAGAATTTCATTTGCGGAATAGAGTAGAAAAAAAGGGGCCGAACCACCCACTAAGTATTCGATTGTGCCGATAGATGGAGCGCTTTACAACGTTCATGCTTCAGTTACTCGAGCTCCTACAATGTCACCAACACATAGTAATAATTCCTTCTTTAATCCTTCGTTTCAAAATTCGTGGAATGTATTCAAAAAATGATGCAAAAATGAATTCATCAAAACTAAGCGACAAAAGCTCCAAGAAAACCATACAGAAGTCCGGTCTCGTCGAAGGGACTCTTATATAGAGCTCACTCGCCGAGACGCAGCCTGCTGCATCTAGGACTTATTCTAACAGAAGTTGTTCCATTAATTGGATCAATTCTCGTAACAATCGTCCAAATCAATTTGATCGATGCTGTAAGGTGTTATCGTTTACCAAGATCAATGATCGAGTCAGATGGCCATCTAAGTTCTCGACCGGTCTGACTCAGTGCAAGCATATTACGGAGTCCGTCGCCTATCGGAAGCGGGATACTACATAATATACCACTAAGAAAAAATTTCGTCCCAAAACTTAAGAACAAGGGTCTGACCATAAATTAGGTAAACAACGAAGGGTACTTCTCCTTCATCTCTGTCTCCATCTCCTACGTCGATTCTTGATCTAAATGATTCTGCCAAAGCACGTGGACCGAGGACATCGACCGATTTCGTAATACCTTCTCCTTACGGTCCAAAATTTGAATAGGCTCCTCCGAATAAGACAAGTCAATATGTAGCTCCAATTGATCGAAGCTAACCACATGACTTGGATCGTGCACGTATTTTTGTAGTCAAGCAAAAAATTCTAGCGGTCATCGACGAAGATCTGCGTAACTCTTTTGTCGACTTTGCGCGATACGGAGTCTATTTCGGATCAAGCGAAACTTTTTGACGGCATGCTCTACCAGTTTCGGTCCGAGCAATTGTCGCTCTCCGACTTTGTCCTAGAATATTAGAGAAAGACACTTTTTCCCATAGAGTGCTCCATACGGAGCCATCTGAATGCTTGACTGATAACTGTTGTTATACGTAAACTCCACAAGCGGCAAATGCATATCCGACTAGTCTTTAGATCGATCGCACATATATGCAACATATCCTCTAAGATTTGATTCACCCTCTCCGTCTGACCGTCTTTCTGGGTGGTATGCAGTACTAAAATTTAGTTTTGTCCCCATCGTCACTTGCAGGGTCGTCCAGAAATACGATAGGAATCGTCCGTCTCTGTCCAAAATTATTATGGCCGGTACCCCATGGAGTCAAACAATCTCGTCGATATATATTTATGCTAACCGATCGACGCTTCATCATACTTTAATTGTGATAAAGTGAGCCGACTTGATCAATCTATCAACAATGATCCAAACCGCATCATTCCCCCACGGTGTCTTCGAAAATCCTAAAATAAAATCCATCGAGATGATACCCACTTCCACTCAGGAATGGCGATGTTCTATAGCTCCCTGCCTGGCTTTTGGTATTCTGCCTTTACTTGTTGACATGCAATGCACTGCGACTCGAAAGTAGCTACGTACTTCTTTATTTTGCTAAGCAGGCTCGACCTAAGCTTCAACTGAGCTAGGTGCAGGTGTCAATAATCAATTCTAAGTTCAATACCTATCGCTTCAAGGTCTTACCATATCGCATTATTTAGGGCTACTGATCCCATAAACATTCTGCTCAGTGTGTCGGCTACGACATTTCCTTTATCCGGTCTATACTCAATCCTTAGCTCGTAATCTTTTATGAGTTCGTGCCAACGTCGTTTCCCAAAGTTGAGTTATCGTTGCGTAAACAAGTACTTGAGACTTTTATTATCTGTATAGATTCTGCTAGCCACACCATAGATGTAGTGCCGCTATAGTTTCAATACAAACACGATCGCCGCCAATTCTAGGTTATGCGTCGGATAGTTTTTCTCATGCTACTTCAACTGTCATAAAGCATAGGAGATGACTTTGTCCTTCTACATGAGTTCACACCCGAGACCAGTTCTCGATACATCACTGAATATCTGAAAGACTTCTGGACCATCTAGGAGTGCAAGGATTGGAGATGAGACGAGCCGTTGCTTCAACTCTTGAAAGCTGGATTCACAGTCGTCACTCCATTCGAATATGACTCCCTTCTAGGTGAGGTGAGTCAGACGCGAGGCTAGTTTTGAAAAGCTACGCACAAATCTTCGATAGTAGCCTGCTAAGCCCAGGAAACTCTGAATGTCGCTAACCAAGGTAGATCGTTTCTAATATACCACTGCTTCAACCTTCTTTGGGTCCATCGTGACGCCTTCGACAGAGATTATATGTCCAAAGAATGTCACGCTACTCATCTAGAACTCGCATTTACTCCGCTTGTCATATAATTTGTTTTTATACAGAGTCTGCAGTATCGTCTTCAAGTGCTCTGCGTGCTCTTCTCGATTCTTCGAGTATCTAAGGATATCGTCGATGAATACGACTACAAATTTATCAATTTGGGGTCGGAAGACTCGGTTCATCAGATCAATGATAGTGGCTAGGGCATTCGTCAAATAGAATGACGTGACTAGGAATGCATAATAACCATATCGTGTACGAAAGGCAGACTTCGATACATCATCGGACTTGTTCTTCAACTGATGGTAGCCTGAACGAAGATCAATTTTTAAAAATATTGATGCTCCTTGCAGTTTGTCAAACAAATCATCAATTTGTGACAATGGATACTTGTTCCGTACGGTCGCCTTATTGAGTTAGCGATAATCGATACATAGCCGCATCGATCTATCCTTCTTGTTCACAAACATCATGGGATCTCCACCCGGAGAGATGCTAAGGGAAATAAATCTACGATCTAGCAACTCTTGTAATTGTACCTTCAGCTCCTTCAGCTCTGCTGGAGCCATTCGATAAAGTGCTTTTGACATCGGTCGTTTATCCGGAAAGGTGTCGATGCTGAATTCTATTTTTCGATCCGGCGGTATTTCAGGCATCTCGTTAGGAAATACGTCAAGAAAATCTGCCACAACATCAGTCTGTACTACGTTTGTATTATTCTTTCTCGTATCTCGAACTGGTGCCAAGTACTCCCTACAGCCGGAACGCAGCATACGCCTCGCCGAAATTGCCGATACCACCATGGCCGTCTTCGAGACCGTACCGCATGAATATGAGAACTCTGTCTCGCCAGGAAGATAAAATACAACTCTCATCTTTGCGCACTCGATTGTTGCATGACAAGCGCCCAACCAATCCATGTCCATGATTATGTTGTACTCTTTGTTGTCTATTACGACGACCTCCAAGGATAGATATCTTCTTTCGATGAAAATGTGGCCATTTCTACAAATAAAGTTCACAGACATATAAACTCCCGATGGAGTGCTAACGCTAATGTTCATATCTAGTGATTGTATGGCTATTTTATTTTCTTTCGCATAATTAGTAGATATAAAATTATACGTCGCACCCAAATTGAATAGTACTCGAGCAGGTATATTTTTATAAAGTAGTATACCTTTTACAATAGTAACATACTCAAACCTCTCATCTCGAGTCAATGCATAGACTCGGCCTTGCGCTCCATCGCATTGATTTTGTGGGTTCACGGGCACTGTATTACCTTATAGTGTAGACACTTTATACTGATTTGGAACGTTCCTCAGAGGGTTCAAAACATTCCTTTCAGTGTATTGATTCACCCTCCCCGTCTGGCATTGCTGAGCCTTATGGTCCAGCCAACAACATCAAAAGCATCATATTCGACAATCAACTGCCCTACATCCACCTTTGCTGCATCGAAAGCACTGCATTCCTGAATAGGGATCCATACTTGCATTGGTATTTGGACGCTTTACTATTCCCGAGCCTTCCACATCGTTAGGACATTTGTTAAAATTATTACGGACAACCGGTACAGCTCGTTGTGACATATAGCCAAAGATCCACTCGCTATCAAGTGTGGCTTCATAGGATTCACGGTAAGTTTGGCATCGCTGATTCATGACGTCCCTACACAGTCGTCGTTCAGGCCTTATTGAAAATGCTCGTACCATTCTTCTTTGTTAGGCAGGAAGGCGCTGACAAAATTTTTCAAGTTTTGAGAAGCTTGCATCGTAATCTTCAACGAATATATTTTCTTGCCTCAACATCATGAACTCGTCCCCTTTCTGTCGACGGATGGCGCGAGGAACATACTGGTCAAGAAAAGCTTCCTTGAACATTTTCTAGGAAATCTGGGCGTCAAAATTGTCTTCATAGATTTCCTGTTTCTTAGCTGCCCCCAATCGTAAGCCCTCAGTTGTAGTTGTACTGTCGCATATGCTACCCTTTTGGGAACCTTCGATGCCGAAAAGGTTAAATAAGTCCTTAATCTCTACGAGCTATCCCACAATCACATCAGACTCTGCTCGACCATTGAACTTAGGCAAATTTATCTTGCGAAACTCCCTTGCTTTGAACAAAGAAGAAGAGTTCATCGTTTGTGGTTGAACTTCTTTCTCGATTTCCTCTGGTACGTCTTCCCTCTCTTCGGATGCCACAACCGTTGCCTTAGTGTAACCACCACATTTTTAATTTAGGGATATTTTGGTCTTTTTGTAATTATTATATTATTTATTAATTTATTGAATTCATGTGATAATAGGTGGTTTTGTTTGATGTTTGTGTAGTATAAACGGATTTAACTTAGCCAACATTGACTAGAAGTCTAATAATAATAATTAGAATTAATTTGACCTTGTAGGAATTATTTTAGAATTAATTAGTTATTTTAGAATGTTTTAAATGAATTTTTAGTCATTTTAGCCTTTTTAGCCTTTTTGGTCATTTTGTGATTTTTTAGATATTTTGACTTGTGTTGTACTAGCAACTGGTTTAACCTTAGTGGACCTTGTATAGGAGCCTAACCATGTCTTAGAATTTATTTTTTTCCTATTAGAATTTATTTAGGGCTTGGGTCCAATTTAGAAGGCTTTTGGATGATTTTAAGCCTTTTCACATATAGCCTTTTTGAGCCTTTTGTGACTTGGGCCTTATTACAACTTGAGAGAGTTGGCCTATGTGAAACCCTAACCCTAGAAACCTCTATATGGCCGGCCACAGCAGTACCCCCTTCTCTCATTCACTTGTGAAGCATAGCCTCCACAAGTGAAACCCTAATAGATCTCCTCCTCCAAAAACTCTAGTTTCTTCATCCGGAGTTCGTTTATCCCCAAACAAACTCCGTTGCACTCATCTAGAAGAGGAGGATCTGCTGGAGGATTACTAACGAGGAGGCGGAGGCAATTGCTTGAGGGGAATCGACCGACATAACATTCGAGGAGTTCCATTTATTGGGTGTCACACCCCAGTACCAAAATACGGAGACGGACTAGGCCAGCTACTCCATATGAGGTACGTAACGTCATACGGCGATCGTGGCTGTCGAGAGACTAGGGGGTACATGCTACAATCAAGTCTCCTATGGTCCCACAGAGTTCTATGTCTCAATCAATCAAGTCACATCAGCAATTAAATGAACATTAAAGATAAAGCAGTAAGGCGTCCCCGACGCTTCATCAAAATGGTCATGATAGACTAGCTTTATAATTTAGCTGTCTCAGAGATTCAAGAGTACAAAATTATACACAGCTGCAGTCTGTTTAATTACAATTATGTACTGACACAAAATATCAAGTAATCCGGCTAACAGTTGCCGGTGGCTAAACGCCGCAAAAGTATAAGCAGGAGTGGTGGAGAAGAAACCCACTCGAGTCCCCGAACCGCCATGCTCCTAGTATGCACCATGGATGTCAGGGAGGAAGATCGTGTCCTCCGGCTCTGCTACGAGATCTGGCCAAACAAAACAGCGGGGTCAGTCCCGAATAGCAAGTACCGCCAAAGGGGCACAAGTGTTAAGATTAAAAACCCAGTTAATAGAATGATTGATAATAGTAATACTTATGCTACTATTATAGGGTAGCGCAACATCCTCGAACCCATATGGCACCCTTACAACCAAACAAGGGCAAAATGTGCCACATGGAGTCAGGACGTGTCGTACTCTATAACTTTCACATAAGTTAAAAGGTATAAACAACAAAATCTCCTGATCGTGACTTCGGTCGATAGCCTATCGCAGCATAATAACCAACCCAACAATCAAACAAAAACATGGGTTGGATCATGTACCATGATAGACCATGTTTCTTCGTCATTCACAGAAGTAGCACTTCACAACCAGAATAAGTCTTCCGTTCATAACTTCGGTCCACAGCCTATCATAGTACGATAACCAACCCAACAATCAAACAAGAACATGGGTTGGATCACGTACCATGACAGTCCGCTTCCCTCAGTTATTCACGGAAGGTAATAGGACACAAGCAAGTCGTTTTCACGGCCAATCAAGCCTACGAGTTTCTAGTGGGACGAGGTTATCCTCGCATCATGTTATTTAGAAAATCCTCAGATCGTATCTTTCCAGCAAGGCTAGCCAACCCAGGGGTTCGCGTAGACAGGTATGATTGAGCACAGGTCCCTCGTAAGGCCACCTTGCTAAAACATATAATATATAGCAGGAATTAATCGGATACAGTCATCCACTCGTTGCAGATGACTCAGTATCCGTGGAGACCAGCCGGCGCGTCGAGACAATATCTCAAGGCGGCTGGTGTAACACGATCTCGGGATTTTGCCCTCCCCATGCATCTAGTATGTTTAGTTGCCTAATTTAACCCTAGGTGAAATCTTGGACTCACATGCTGTGGCCTGCATGATTATCCTCCTAAAGTCGTACTTTAGTACGAGTACCCCAAAGAGGATCCATGTCAATCAGTATGTCAACATGTGCTACCCTCCTTAGTGTAATGCATCATTGTAAATACGCCACGTGGAGTTACGAGTCATTTGTCGAGCATGAACAAGAACTGGGACATTCAGGTACATGTATCAGGTAGGAACACTTTGTTCTCCGGGGTCACATGAGTGCTCATATCATGCTCAGGACAAAAGACGTAAGGATATAAAATGGGCATATAATTTTTGATAAAATATCAAAAGCGTACGCACAAAAGCACGCACGCTCAAGGGGAGCTACGTACGTGAAAAGTCACGCAGGCTCACTCACGGCAGCGTACGTGAAAAGTCACGCAGGCTCACTCACGGCAGCGTACGTGAAAAGTCACGCAGGCTCACTCAAGGAAGCGTACGTGAAAAGTCACGCAGGCTCACTCAAGGCAGCGTACGTGAAAAGTCACGCAGGCTCACTCAAGGCAGCGTACGTGAAAAGTAACGCAGGCTCACTCAAGGCAGCGTACGTGAAAAGTCACACAGGCTCACTCAAGGCAGCGTACGTGAAAAGTTACGCAGGCTCACTCAAGGCAGCGTACGTGAAAAGTCACGCAGTCTCACTCAAGGCAGCGTACGTGAAAAGTCACGCAGGCTCACTCAAGGCAGCGTACATGAAAAGTCACGCAGGCTCACTCAAGGCAGCATACGTGAAAAGTCACGCAGGCTCACTCAAGGTAGCGTACGTGAAAAGTCACGCAGGCTCAAGGGGAGAAACGCTTCCAACAGGAAGCGTACTCAAGGCTGCGTACGCAGCGCTAAAGAGCGTGCGCGGCTCAGTGAGCGTAAGCTAAGCAGCTCGGCACACTGCTCTCTGTCTTCTCCAAACAGCAAGAACACCATGGTTGAACCCAAAGCTTCAAAACATCACAACTTGGCCATCCGAACTCCAAATCCGGATTTCCAAAGTTCCATCTTGGGTGAAATGGAATTCTCTTCCACTTGGAAGCATCAAAACCCACAAAACCCCAACGAAAATAGATCAAGACCAAGGAAATCCGAAAATGATTAAAACTTAGATCTACAAAAATCAAAGCTTCAAAATGGAAATTTCCAAGTTCTAAACTAGTATAGATTGAGGAGAAGAACATGTTTTGGCAAATAGTTTTGTAAGAAATCATTGACAAAATTATAGATCCATCTCTTGAGCAAGTTGTTACTTGCCTTGGTTGGTTGAGGAAATAAATAAGAGGAAGTAAATGAGAGGAGAGAGAATGAGATGAGTTATATATAAAGATCTTGGACCCATGGGTTCATGATGAACCATTGGTGAACCAAGAATAGGTTACCCAAATGAGCCAAAACTGTAGGCCCAAATGCAGGAAATAAATTAGGAAATAATATTTTGTCGAATATTTTAAGAAATGCATGAAGAAATACTGCATAATAAATATCGTATAAATTCAAGGTAAATATAATTTATCGATTTACGTATTAAAATACGTATTCCCGGATTGGGGAGCGACATCTCTACCCTTCTTAGAAAAATTTCGTCCTCGGAATTCCAGCCAAGACAGGATAGTGAAATCAGGGCAAGCAAGGCACAATCATATACAAGTTAACTATCATAGCAGTTATTATCATACATCACAAGGTACAAAACAAGCAGGTGCAGATAAGCATGGAATCGTGTCAATAAGGTGCAAAAATATACCTTATTAGTTGAACAAATACGGATATCGAGATCTGATCTCGTCCTCGCGCTCCCAGGTTGACTCTTCCAAAGAGTGATGGTTCCAAGAAACACGGACAAGGCTTATCGTCCGATTCTTGAGTACCTTCTCTCGCCGGTCCAAAATAGACACGGGTTGTTCCTCGTAAGTTAGGTCGGTACCAACGACTAACTCAGAATGGTCGAGGACTTGACTCGGATCCGGGATATACCCACGCAATTGGGACACATGAAACACATCATGTATGCCAGTCAACGAAGGCGGAAGGGCAAGTCGATAAGCCACATCACCTACCCGAGCGAGAATCTTAAAAGGACCAACGTATCTTGGACTAAGCTTTCCTCGGGTTCCAAATCTGATGATACCCCGAGTAGGCGAGATCCGTAGAAATACTTGGTCGCCAACTCTAAACTCTAAAGGCCTACGATACTGATCTGCCCAATGACGATGTCGGTCCTGTGCAACTCGAAGGCGCTCTCTGACCAACTTAACTATCTCCACAGTCTGCGTGATCATCTCTGGTCCCAACAACTTCCGTTCTCCGACGTTGTCCCATGCCAAAGGGGACCTGCACTTCCTTCCGTATAATGCTTCGAACGGGGCCATCTGAATGCTAGCCTGATAGCTGTTGTTATAGGAGAACTCCACTAGATGAAGGTGATCCTCCCAAGATCCGCCAAAATCCAAGGTACACGCCCGTAGCATATCTTCTAACGTCTGAATGGTTCTTTCTGATTGCCCGTCAGTTTGTGGATGATAAGCAGTACTGAATCTTAACTTGGTTCCCAAACTTTGGTGTAAGCTCCGCCAAAAATAGGAAGTAAACCGCGTATCCCGATCTGATACTATACTAACTGGAACACTGTGCTGCCTTACTATCTGCTTTATGTACATTTCTGCTAACTGCTCAGTAGTCTGTCCAACTCGGAAGGGAAGAAAATGAGCGACCTTCGTGAGTCGATCTACTATTACCCAGACTGCATTCTTACCAGTCGGGGATCTAGGTAAACCGGTCACAAAATCTATCGTAATGTGCTCCCATTTCCATTCTGGGATAGAAAGCGGCTGTAGCAACCCTGCTGGTCTCTGCTGCTCGGCTTTCACCTGCTGACATACCAGACACTTGGATACAAATCTTTCTATCTCTCTTTTTATGCCATTCCACCAAAAGTACTTGCCTGATATCTCGATACATCTTCGTTCCTCCTAGATGAATGGAGTAAATAGAACTATGAGCTTCGGACATAACTTCTTGCCGAAGGTCTCCACTCGATACACAGAGTCTGTTTCCAAACCTGAGCGTACCATCTTCATGAATCACTAACTCCTTCCTACGGCCTGATTCATACTCCGACCGCAACTTCTGAATCTGTGGATCTCCTGCTTGTGCTGCCCTTATCCTCTCTACTAAGGTTGACTGAATCTGTATACTGGTCATTCTTCCTATATTCCTTGGCAAAACTACTTCGATTCCCATACTCTGAAGGTCTTCTAAAATATGCTTCTGCGAGGTCAAGATAAAGGCACTGTCTCTCCTACTCAGTGCATCTGCAACTATATTCGCCTTGCCTGGATGATACTGAAGATCTAAGTCAAAATCTTTCAGTAGTTCTAACCATCTTCTTTGCCTCATGTTCAAATCCTGCTGTGTGAACACGTATTTCAAACTCTTATGATCAGTATAGATCTCTACCCGATCTCCGTATAAATAATGCCTCCACAACTTGAGTGAAAATACCATAGCTGCTAACTCCAAATCGTGAGTCGGGTAATTCTTCTCATGGACTCGAAGCTGTCGAGACGCATATGCTATCACCTTTCCGTGCTGCATCAATACACATCCAAGACCCTTCCCAGATGCGTCACAATATACTGTAAAGCCTCCCGCTCCTACTGGAAGTGTCAAGATCGGGGCTGAGATCAATCTCTTCTTCAATTCTTCAAATGATGCCTGACAGCTAGCTGACCAAACAAACTCTACGTCCTTGTGCGTTAAACGCGTTAAGGGCGCAGAGATCTTGGCAAAGTCCGCCACGAACCTTCTGTAGTAACCAGCTAATCCTAAGAAACTTTGCACTTCTGTAACCGTTCTCGGGACTGGCCAATGCTCTACGACCTCAATCTTCTTCGGATCCACTAACACTCCTGCCCCAGAAATTATATACCCCAGGAACGAAATGTGATCTAACCAGAATTCACACTTGTCAAGCTTCGCATAAAGTTGATGCTCCCTCAATGTCTGTAAGACAGTCCTAAGATGTTTCTCATGCTCCTCTTCACTGCTGGAATAGACAAGAATGTCATATATGAACACCACCACAAATTTATCCAAATACGGCAGAAAGATACGGTTCATTAAATCCATGAATACTGCGGGGGCGTTGGTTAGTCCAAAGGGCATTACTAAAAACTCATAATGCCCATATCTAGATCTGAATGCTGTCTTCGGTATGTCTTGCTCCCAGACTCTTACTTGATAGTATCCTGACCGAAGATCGATCTTGAAAAAGACGCTGGCCTTGCTCAACTGGTCAAACATGTCATCAATCCTTGGTAGTGGGTACTTATTCTTCAATGTTACTGCATTCAGCTTGCGGTAGTCGATGCACATCCTCGTCGACCCATCCTTCGTGGAAACTAGAATCACTGGCGCGGCCCAGGACGATTTACTGTCTCGGATGAATCCCTTAGACTTCAACTCTTCTTCATGTTGATACAACTTATCCTGTTCTGACGGCGATATTCTGTAAACTCTGTCTGTAATAGGCCTCGTTCCAGGGTTCAACTCAATGCTAAATTCTACCTCTCTGGCTGGGGGTATCCCTGGGAGCTCATCAGGGAAGACGTCGAGAAAATCTTCGACCACGCTCGGAATATGTCCTGGCTCTGATACTGCTGCTGAGATGACGCCTCCGGCCTGATTCTTCAAGGTTCGAGTAAAAATAAACTGCTCTATCCCAGGAACGCTGAATATGACCCTACCTTCTCTACAATCAATTGTCGCATGACTGTCTCTCAACCAGTCCATGCCAAGAACGACATCAAAATTCCCCATAGGGAATTCAATCAATGATGCGGGCAGTAAATGCCCACACACCTCCACCGGACATGAAAAGCGCACTCTGCTAACTTCTACGAGCCCATTGCCACTGAGTATATCCATCCTCTTCGACAATGCCTCAAACTCTAGTCCAATCCGTGTAGCATATTGTGCAGAGATGAATGAATGAGTAGCGCCTGAATCAAATAATGCTACAGCGGAAAATGAGGTGACAAAAATTTTACTTGCCACCATGTCACTAGACGCTAGAGCCTCTCCCAAGGATAATGTGAGAGCCTGTCCCTGGCTCCGCTGAGCTCCTTGTTGCAGCCTTCCTCGACCATGCTGTTGCTGCCTCTGAGGGCCTTCGACTTTTTGTGCCTGGCGGAACATCTGAGCCTGCGTTGGTAGACGCTGGGCTAGGGGCCTTACTGCTAGTACTGGCCCTCCACTCGGGGTTGCCACCGGAGCTGGCAACGCTGGAAACTGCTGAGCTGGCCCTCCTGGCCTCTGTATCACAGAACAAGTAGAGATATGGTGGTATGAACTACCACACCTCAAGCATAAGCCATTCGCTGACCGACACACCACCCTCGTGTGCCCTGCCTTTCCACAGAATGTACAGCCCTGGGGTGCTCCCTGACGCGGCTGCTGGTTCCTCGGCTGCTGATGCCGAACTGGCGCTGTATTAGTTGACACGGCCATCCTCCGCGGCGCTTCTGCATCATGAATACGTACACCGGGCACTGGTGCCGATGTTCGCTGCATTGCTCCTCCTCCAACCTGGGAATGAGATCTCTTTTGATCTCCTGTCCTCGATGCCAACCTCTGCTGGATAAGCTCGTGCCTCCGAGCGGCTGTCAAAATAGCGTCAAACGTCTGGTAGTCGTGTCCTTCCACAAGCTGTAATAGTTCCAAATGAAGTCCCTGCTGGAACCTCATAGCTTTCTCTGGCTCCGTTGCCACAATTGCTGGTGCGAAACGGCACAATCTGCAGAACTCTGCTGCATACCCATCTACGGTCTTGCCTGCTTGCTTGAGACTGATAAACTTCTGCTGGAGCTCATATCGAGCTACTATGCCAAAATACTTGGCCTTGAATCTGTCACTGAAGGTGGTCCAACGAACAGGGCGTCTTGCACCAACTTCTTCTGATGCCCACTAGTCGCGGGCAAGATCCTGAAGTACCAGTTTGACCTGATCAACCTTCTCATCATCTGGAACCTTGGCTGCCACAAGAATGGCTTCGATGTCTTGAATCCAGGCATCCACAGTGATGGCATCCTCCGTGCCATCAAAATACCTCGGGTTCAAGCGACGAAACCTTTCTGATGCTCCCGAGTCAGCTCCGACACTCCTCTCAAGAGCTAACTGAATCCCTTGGTTCAGTAACACGTTCTGCTCCTGCTGCCGAGTCTGTTGCTGTTGGTTAGTGACAAGAAACCCCCGGATGATCTCCAGGAGTGCTACGGCGTCTGGTACTGCCGTCGCTGCTCGGGCTGCAGGAGTTTCAATAACCTGCGGCTGCACTGCCTCTGGTTCCATTTTTGCTCGTGTCTGCCCTGGGGAAGGTTCTCTCTCCTGCTGGCGCCCAGTCGAGCCATGCTCTCGCTGCTCTTCCTCATGGGCCTCACCCGCTACTGAGAATGAAGCACCCCTATAGAGAAAGATATAAGATTATCAAGTCTGAACGAGGAAGATTTCGAGGATGCAAGTCAGGTTAGAGATCAAGGCAAGGACAGAGAATTCGAATCAGAATTTCAAGGGAAACAAGTTTTGATTGAGACTCCTTATAATTCGCAATACCCCACAAGTCTGATAAAGAGACCTGCATGGGCCACCACTAAAACCTTGTCACGCCCCAGTACCGAAATACGGAGACGGACTAGGCCAGCTACTCCATATGAGGTACGTAACGTCATACGGCGATCGTGGCTGTCGAGAGACTAGGGGGTACATGCTACAATCAAGTCTCCTATGGTCCCACAGAGTTCTATGTCTCAATCAATCAAGTCACATCAGCAACTAAATGAACATTAAAGATAAAGCAGTAAGGCGTCCCCGACGCTTCATCAAAATAGTCATGAGAGACTAGCTTTATAATTTAGCTGTCTCAGAGAGTCAAGAGTACAAAATTATACACAGCTGCAGTCTGTTTAATTATAATTATGTACTGACACAAAATATCAAGTAATCCGGCTAACAGGTGCCGGTGGCTAAACGCCGCAAAAGTATAAGCAGGAGTGGTGGAGAAGAAACCCACTCGAGTCCCCGAACCGCCATGCTCCTAGTATGCACCATGGATGTCAGGGAGGAAGATCGTGTCCTCCGGCTCTGCTACGAGATCTGGCCAAACAAAACCAGCGGGGTCAGCCCCGAATAACAAGTACCGCCAAAGGGGCACAAGAGTTAAGATTAAAAACCCAGTTAATAGAATGATTGATAATAGTAATACTTATGCTACTATTATAGGGTAGCGCAACATCCTCGAACCCATATGGCACCCTTACAACCAAACAAGGACAAAATGTGCCGCATGGAGTCGGGACGTGTCGTACTCTATAACTTTCACATAAGTTAAAAAGTATAAACAACAAAATCTCCTGATCGTGACTTCGGTCGATAGCCTATCGCAGCACAATAACCAACCCAACAATCAAACAAGAACATGGGTTGGATCATGTACCATGATAGACCATGTTTCTCCGTCATTCACAGAAGTAGCACTTCACAACCAGAATAAGTCTACCGTTCATAACTTCGGTCCACAGCCTATCATAGTACGATAACCAACCCAACAATCAAACAAGAATATGGGTTGGATTACGTACCATGACAGTCCGCTTCCCTCAGTTATTTACGGAAGGTAATAGGACACAAGCAAGTCATTTTTACGGCCAATCAAGCCTATGAGTTTCTAGTGGGACGAGGTTATCCTCGCATCATGTTATTTAGAAAATTCTCAGATCGTATCTTTCCAGCAAGGCTAGCCAACCCAGGAGTTCGCGTAGACAGGTATGATTGAGCACAGGTCCCTCGTAAGGCCACCTTACTAAAACATATAATATATAGCAGGAATTAATCGGATACAGTCATCCACTCGTTGCAGATGACTCAGTATCCGTGGAGACCAGCCGGCACGTCGAGACAATATCTCAAGGCGGCTGGTGTAACACGATCTCGGGATTTTGCTCTCCCCATGCATCTAGTATGTTTAGTTGCCTAATTTAACCCTAGGTAAAATCTTGGACTCACATGCTGTGGCCTGCATGATTATCCTCCTAAAGTCGTACTTTAGTACGAGTACCCCAAAGAGGATCCATGTCAATCAGTATGTCAATATGTGCTACCCTCCTTAGTGTAATGCATCATTGCAAATACGCCACATGGAGTTACGAGTTATTTGTCGAGCATGAACAAGAACTGGGACATTCAGGTACATGTATCAGGTAGGAACACTTTGTTCTCCGAGGTCATATGAGTGCTCATATCATGCTCGGGACAAAAAGCGTAAGGATATAAAATGGGCATATAATTTCTGATAAAATATCAAAAGCGTACGCACAAAAGCACGCACGCTCAAGGGGAGCTGCGTACGTGAAAAGTCACGCAGGCTCACTCACGGCAGCGTACGTGAAAAGTCACGCATGCTCACTTACGGCAGCATACGTAAAAAGTCACGCAGGCTCACTCAAGGAAGCGTACGTGAAAAGTCACGCAGGCTCACTCAAGGCAGCGTACGTGAAAAGTCACGCAGGCTCACTCAAGGCAACGTACGTGAAAAGTCACGCAGGCTCAAGGGGAGACACGCTTCCAACAGGAAGCGTACTCAAGGCTGCGTACGCAGCGCTAAAGAGCGTGCGCGGCTCAGTGAGCGTAAGCTAAGCAGCTCGGAACACTGCTTTCTGTCTTCTCCAAACAGCAAGAACACCATGGTTGAACCCAAAGCTTCAAAACATCACAACTTGGCCATCCGAACTCCAAATCTGGATTTTCAAAGTTCTATCTTGGGTGAAATGGAATTCTCTTCCACTTGGAAGCATCAAAACCCACAAAACCCCAACGAAAATAGATCAAGACCAAGGAAATCCGAAAATAATTAAAACTTAGATCTACAAAAATCAAAGCTTAAAAATGGAAATTTCCAATTTCTAAACTAGTATAGATTGAGGAGAAGAACATGTTTTGGCAAATAGTTTTGTAAGAAATTATTGACAAAATTATGGATCCATCTCTTGAGCAAGTTGGTACTTGCCTTGGTTGGTAGAGGAAATAAATAAGAGGAAGTAAATAAGAGGAGAGAGAATGAGATGAGTTATATATAAAGATCTTGGACCCATAGGTTCATGATGAACCAAAGGGTTCATGATGAACCATTGGTGAACCAAGAATAGGTTACCAAAATGAGCCAAAACTGTAGGCCCAAATGCAGGAAATAAATTAGGAAATAATATTTTGTCGAAT
Organism: Iris pallida; assembly: GCA_029216955.1. Lineage (NCBI taxonomy): Eukaryota > Viridiplantae > Streptophyta > Magnoliopsida > Asparagales > Iridaceae > Iris > Iris pallida. The sequence continues at coordinate 3,524,351 of JANAVB010038613.1, forward strand.
ATTTTGGAAAATGCATGAAAAAATACTACATAATAAATATCGTATAAATTCAAGGTAAATATAATTTATCGGTTTACGTATTAAAATACGTATTCCAGGATTGGGGAGTGACATTGGGTTCTCGACACTCAATAGGTAAACCCTTTTTCTACCACAGTTATTCTGAATTTTCTTTCATATTTGCATCCATATAGGCACCATTGATCTATGTATGAAGTTTCATAGGATTTTGGTTTCGTTTGATAGTGGTATCGGATACGTATCGGTCTCACATTGCAAGTGTTCGGCAAAATGCTACTTAGAATTGAAAAGAGTTAATTTTCGATTCTGTTTTCACAAAATCCTTCCTTATAAAATTTGTAACAACTTTTGTGAAGACAGATCGAAAATTGACATGATTTCGGCATCCGAACGGATACAAACACGTGTACACGAGATCCCGTGCACAGTCCCGTACACGCCCTGCTGTCTGTGGGAAACCTCTGCCCACACGCCAGTAAAATTTCACTGCATTTCGTTGAGCGAGCGCGGAGTTATTCGTCGTGCACTGTTCAGCCATTCTGTGCACTTGGCTGAAATTAGGAACTGAAACGCTCTTCGTACGCGCTATTGACGCGACGAGGACCCATTCCAGTACCTGGGACACATAGCCCAATACCTAGACTACCCAGGGGATCAATCTCGAGTCGTGGCATGGCCCGACGAACGAGCCACGAGGACCGAACCGCGCGTACGAGGGTACGCGTGGGCGTGCATGCGTAGCAGGCCGCGCATGGTGCGGGGCTGCGTGCGTCGCCTCGGTGCGATGTGTCATAGTGTTGTCGTGTCCTAGACCTACCTCGGGACCCCCCTAGCTACGTGCACGAGCACAGGGCTTCTCGTTGTGTGTGTGGCGCTCAATCGATCGAGAACGCACGCATACGTGCACGTTGACACGCGATATCGGGATATTCCGATACACATTCTGTGGACACAACACGGACACGATTTTGAACCCATGAGTAGCCGAGCGCATCACGTAGGTTGTGACCAACGTGTATGCCATGTTTCGCGGGTTGATTTGGTGTATTTTGTGTTTTGGGTCGTTTTGTCGAAAATTGAGTTTTCGGGTTCAAGGTTTTGAACAGAAATGTGATTTTTCGATCCTTTGACTTTTAATCCGTATTTTCTGATTTGTTAGTTCATAAATGATATTTAGAACTTGCGGGTGATCTGCTCTACTTATAGGCCTATATATGTATATAAAAAAAAAAAAAAAAAAAAAAAAAAAAAAAAAAAAATATATATATATATATATTATATATAGGCCTATAAATAGAAAACTCATATATATATCTCATAATATATATATATATATATATATATATATATATATATATATATATATATATATATATATATATATATATATATATGTTCATGAATATGGTTATGTATATATATAAGTGCTATTTTGGGGCGAGGGTTTAGTTTTTCCAGGTTTTTGAATCTCTTCGGATCGAGAGATCGATCCAGATTGAATCTCTTCGGATCGAGAGATCGATCCATTTCTGGTACTAGCGAACCTATATATATATATATATATGTATATTGTATATACCAATATATATATAGCTTATACATTGTATGTTTTATATATAAATACTTGTGTGACATAATTTTGGGTAGATGATCTTGGACTGATTATTTCTAGAATTCTGGAGTTGATAACAGTCTGTATTCTTCGCACCACCATTCATTCATATATGGGTTACGTACATATGTATGTGCTTAGAGGGAAGTCTCTCTCTCTCTCTCTCTATATATATATATATATATATATATATATATATAGAGAGAGAGAGAGAGAGAGAGAGAGACTTCCCTCTAAGCACATACATATATACGTAACCCATATATGAATGAATGGTATATATATATATACTCCAATGGTTACAAACACCAACCTACAATCTCATAAAACTATATATATATATATATATATATATATATATATATATATATATATATATATATATATATATAAAACTATAGTTTTATATATCTCATAAAACTATATATATATATATATATATATATATATATATATATATATATATATATATATATATATATATATATATATAAATATATGCTAGTGGTTGATAGACTATAGTTTTATGAGATTGTAGGTTAGTGTTTGTGACCATTGGAGTATTGAGACAGATTAGGATCGACCCAAAGACCTTAGTTTAGTCGAGTTGACCGACAAGTTGACCAAGTTGACAAAAGTCAACTTTGGGTCAAACTTGATCCATTTCAACTCAAACGAACTTTGAATGACCTAGAAATTTGTGTATAACCTAAAAATTAGTAAATGGATTAGTTTACCAATGTTTGACTAGGTTTGACCAGTGTTGACCAGGTTTGACCAGAGTTGACCAAGGGTTGACTTTGACCAAAAGGGACGTAGAAGCATGTAGTCTTGCATTGTAGCTATTTTTTTGATATTGTAGACTTAGTTGTGACATGTGGATACTTTAAATAGGTTTATATCACTCTAGTTCAGTTATACATCCTCATCAGCAGCTGGATTGTCAGGCGAGTATATTCTCTGAAAGTTCTTTCATTTACTTGTCGAATTCTATATTTCAGTTTTAGTCAATTCTATTTGATTCTCGGTTACAAACACGAATTGATATTTTTCTGGAATCCATGTATACGACACACATACCTTACTTGTCTAGCCTCTATTATAAGAACTATTATAAGAATCACCTACAAGCACCTTCAGGTTCTGGCTAGATTTATTCTCGATTTACGTGTCGTGTTATGGATTCACTCATATTTGTCGGGCGGAGAAATACTTGAGTAGGCATGTAAACATTCCTAAATACTCGAACCACCTCCCTGTGAATTATACAAGAACGATAGCCGTCCCACACTTGGCCAGTATGTGATGCACCGGATTACCCCTAGCCGTTTACATGTCGATCTCAGTATTTTAAAAAAAAACACTGTGAGTATTGTCTAGAATCTTTACTAGAATCACCATAAGAATCTTTACTAGAATCATCACAAGAACCACTACAAGAATCACCCTACTTGGATCATTGAATGGAATCACACTTGACATATATTGTACTACTGGACTCATATCACATTATTCTAGTTCAGCTAGCTTTTATTTTCGGTCTTCATTGACATGATATTCTGTTTTACAGCTTTTACTTTCCTTATTCTTTTACTATAGTTTTACATCTTAAATTGTCTCAAATTCCTATGCTTCATCAATAAAATTGTCTATAATTGTTTTTATAGTTTTTGTCATTTACTTGGATTTACTTGATGAGATGTATTCGTTCTAGTCCTGATTGGACTTGTTGATAAAATTTTACACGAAACTTGGAGTTCACAGCTAGCCTAGATGACATTAGTAGAGCTTGGATTAGTTGTATAGAGTTTGTGTTTCTTCCTTTCTTGTTTATCATGGAGTTGTATTAAGACCTTGAGTTAATTAATGAAATTGTTTTACTTCACTTCTAGATGCCTCTTTCTTGTAGATTTTCTTATCTATTTCATCGTGCTATTTATCTATCCCTAGATTTGTGATTGAGTTTGTATCCTTATAAGATTGTCCTCCATCTGGAGGGTATATCACATTGTGTTAGATAGATTATGACCTAGAACAATGTTCTACCGTCGACACTGTGGCGTAGGCTGGACGTACCCACGTTCTCGTGCCCGTAAATCGGGTGTGGGTCGTGACGCTTAGTGTTGCCTACAATATTGCTTACGATCTGCGTTAGGTCATCTTTTTGTTTCTATTGCACACCAAATTGGGCTTTCAACAGCATATGAAGATGTTGTTGTTGCAGCTCCATCAACTGCACTATTTTCTCTATTGTAGTCTCGCTAGGGCTAGCATCCTTTGAACTCGACGAACTATCCACAGTATTGGCTGTCGTGTTGGGATTATTTTATTATTCTTAGTCATTCCTACAAAACAAAGTAAACCTGTTAGTATTTCTAAAAATATCTACGGGCTTACCTGTATGAAACTTTTATTTCACAGAGCATGTCGACAAGCATTCAATCGAGTAATCGTAACCAACATTCCAAACAAAACATTTTTTGAAAATCCGAGGAAACATAAATATGCTCTGATACCAATTTATCATGCCTCGATTCGACAAACCTTTCGTCTCCATTCCCATTATGCCGAATCGATCTTCCTCGCTAAGGCCTGATACTGGACGAGTCTGGAGTTGCACTCGTACAAGGCAAGAACATTACAGTTGATCATTTTATTGAAACACCAAGTTAAAATTTCATAAATCACATCAGAATTGAATACACAATATAGAAAGATAGAAATATGCTTTTTATTCATAGCTTGCAATGAAGTGCAAGTCGTAATTATATTAGATACCGTTGCGGCTACATTGATTGAAACATAAGAAATATACTCGAAAAGCTGCCTGAACTAACACTTGTCGTTCCTTACATTTGCCCTTTTATACATTGAAAGCCTTCGATGAATTGGCCTTCAAAATACTTCAGAATAGGAAGAGCTTCAAAATGCCACTCCGAACTTAAACTTTGGCTTAGCGACGTGCACCTCAGAGTCCTCGTCACCTGTGGGATTGGGAATTAGTACACTTAGAAATACACTAGTGAGCGGGACGAATCCACTAGTCCAAATTGACTCTGATTGTTAAGGTAGGCACGCATTGTAGTTTTTTTTCCTATTTAGAACTAAATGAATTCAGTTCATATTGATAGCCTTCCTATTTGAAACAGCAAACAACATACAACAAAACATAGTATTTTATCCCAATTCTTACCATGGTCGTGCTTGTCCCAACGTAAAACTGAGGTAATATTTAATACCTACATAAGACAATAGGTGACCATGCTACTATCTTATATGTGGTCATTGGTGTTCGCCACCACAAGGGACAGTAATCAATGACATTAGGACACACCTTCAATCCAGGTTGCAAGACCGTTTGAAGTCTCGCAATGCCTTACGCCGAAGTACGACTCATATTTCCCCTAGGTTAATTCGGTTTCAGGGCCCCGGAATAACGTTTCGAGGAAAGTCAAACTTGTGCACAAGTTGTCCATGACCATGCCAATGAATGACTAGTTTAATATATGAAACCAATTTTATAGCACGAACTGTATTTAGTAGCATTATCATTTTGACTCGTACGAGAGTTCCTTTTCTCAAAGCTGTACGTTCTGATTTAGCAACCCGTAGGCACCAAATTTCTCCGAGGCACCGTATGTCGCAACCAACATTTCATCTTTTCATTTTGTAGATCATGAAATAGTCTCTCTCTTTTCTAGAACCTTAAACTTTGTCTTTTTGATGTGAAACTTATATTTTCAGAGTAATTTACTCTAAATCGATACATTTCTCCCGAGTTCCAGATCTGAGTGGATTGGCATGTATTTGACTTGGCATCGTCGATTTGAATAAGTTTGAGGAAAAAGAATTTCGTTTGCGGGACAGAGTAGAATAGAAGGTGCCAAACCACCCACTAAGTATTCGATCGTGCCGATAGACGGAGCGCTTCACAACATTCAAGATTTAGTTACTCGAGCTCCCACAATGGCACCAACACTTAGTCAGAATTCTTTCTTTAATCCTTCGTTTCGAAATTCGTAGAATACATTAAAAAATGAAACAAAAATACATTAATCAAAATCAAGCGGCGAAAGCTCCAAGAAAACCATACAACAATTTGCTCCCATCGAAGGGACTCTTATATAGAGCTCACTGGCCGAGACGCAGCCTGCTGCCTCTAGGACATATTCCAACAAAAGCCGTTCCATTAATTAGATTGATTCAAGTAACATTCGTCTAAATCGATTTGATCGATGTCGTAAGGTGTTATTGTTTACCAAGCTCAGTGATCGAGTCAGATGGCCATCTAAGTTTTCCGACTGATATGACTTGGCGTAAGCATATTATGGAGTCCGTCGCCTGTTGGAAGCGGGGCACTACAGATACTGTGGGATGAGTTTCATATCACTCAGCTCCATAGAAAAATTTCATCCTTAGAATTTTCTAAAGCAAGCAATTAGGCAAGAAATTTACAAAAACATGCTATCAGGATCAAGATAGGAAACTCATTAATCATAAAATCCAACTAGAGTAATGCACTGCGAATGTAAAAGCAATAAACATACAACAAAAATATCGTACATCCCTACAACCATAATCAAACAAAAGGTAGTGTATAGGCACATGGATAAGTATACCTCACGAGTTAAACAACTACAGGTAACGAGCTCGAATATCATCCGCACGCTCTCATGTCGACTCGCCCGATGAATGATGATCCCAAAAAATACAAACTAATCGGATAGTCCGGTTCTTGAGAACCTTCTCCCTCCAATTAAAAATAGATACAGACCTCTCCTCATATGATAGGTCGGAACCAACAAGAAACTCGGAAAGACCTAGGATATGGCTCGAATTCGGAACATACCGACGTAACTGAGATACGTACATAAAATATGTTATGTACCTCGAGTAGCGACAACGAAAGAGCAATATGATATGATACATCTCCCACTCGCTCGAGAATATCGAATGCCCTAATAAATCTAGGACTAAGCTTTTTCTGTATGCCAAACCTGATGACCCCTCGGGTAGGCAAAATCCAAAGAAATACGTAGTCGTCGACAGAGAACTCAAGATGACGTCGATGCTGATCTGCCCAATGACGTTGACGATCCTGAGCTACTCTGAGATGCTCTCAAACCTGCCTGACTACTTCAACTGACTGAGCAGTCATCTCGGGATTAAGCATCTCCCTCTCTCTAATGTCATACCAAGCTAGGGGTGACCTACTGTCATGACCCACACCCACTTTTCCGGATACGAGACGTGTCCAAGCCAGCATACGCCGCAGAGTCGGCGGTAGAACGCTATCAAGCCCGCAAGAAATAAATGCTCAAAAATACAACATTTGCTGCTCATTCACATCTCTATATTTATTACAATATTTACAACATTTATAATTAAAGAAAATACAAGATTTTATAATTAACGAAATTGATACAACTGCTTTCTATTTCTAGGTTAACCTCAGCATACCCAAGCCTTTCCAATGCTAAGAGTGATCGCGGCTAAACCTGAAAAATATTGGTTTCCAGTCAGGAATGGAACAAGTACACAAACCGACGGCAATGCGAAAACATAATAGAATTAACAAGACATGAACATAACATATAAGAGATAAAAACTGGAAGATAACTGATGACATGGAAGAAAACTGATGACATGGCACGATGGAGAATAAAAGAAAAAATAAAAAGACAACTACCTATGTGGTATGAAATATCTGTTTCGACATGTGAACGGCTAGGGGGTAAATTTGGCACCCTGCACGTGTCGTGTGCAGCTGCTATTCTTCACGAAAGATACGGGGGATAGTTCTGTGTAGTCCACATGTCTACTAAGATATTTTCCCTTCCGACTACTCCGTGTGACGAGCGTGTCAACAAGCAGCAAGATATATGTATAGACATGAAATGAAAAGACTACTATGAATCGAAAGCAATCAGAAAGTACACTTGCCTGAGGTCCTTAGCTGGTGAAACCAATAATAATATACCACTCAATGAGCCACAATCAGTCAACACATGCAGAAGTCGCCGGATGCTGAAATAAATATTACCAACGTTCTCAAATTAGTCAAATTAGCTAGATTTGCCTGTCCTTAAATACAATTCTGGACACAAGGGCAAAACGGTAATTTTGGGCAAAAATGGTGTCCGCCGTTGGACCTGCCTTTCCCCGAAAAGTGTGCCAGCGTCAACGGTCTTTAAAGTCATCAAACTATATGTCAACAGGTCCAATTTTTCGATACGAACCCAACCGTATGTCCAAAGTTGGATTCCGGCGGACCGTGCACAAAATCGCCCGTTGAGTCTGACTGTGGGGCCCACAAAAAGGCTGGTCCAATTCAACTATCTCAGAATTGGACCAAACTTGGCATACAGGACCAGAAAAATGATACGGTCCTGTTGGCGCAAGTTTCATCTCGATCTGACGAGTGTGCACAAAGTAATTGGAGAATTTGTATAGAGGTCGATACGGTGAATTTCGACGGATACGAATCAAATTCGTCGCGGACACGCGACCAATTTGAATTTCGTCAAAGCCCACACGACCACGAAACCATTATGCAGCTTTCAATGCTTTCGGTTCGCGACCACATTGCCCGGATTGGCGGGACGCACGTCGTGTGGATGGTTTTCTATGTTTTCGAAAACAGTTTTTTGGTCAACTTCGGAATTCGATTTCTCGACACGTAGTCGACGAAATCAAATTCCGTAAAAAGGGATTCAAAGCCCTATAGGTTATCTAGGACTGTCTTTAATTAGTTTTTGAGGTTGTGTACTGATCTGATCTATATCTGGCTTCTAAAATGGGGATTGAATTCATGAAACTGTTCTGTTTGATCAGATTTTTCGCCAAACTTCGGGCTCGTTTTACGATGCACATGACGCAAAACAAGTCGAAGTATTTAAGGGAATCAGAGTTGGTTATATTGTCAATGTACCTGTGAAGACAATGCGTAAAACGACGCAACGAGGCGACCGGAATCTCTGTGCGAAGTGAGGCTCGCGATCGCTGATCGCTGCTGTCATTCTCTGCTTTGCCCGCACGCACGTCGGTGTTCCTGGCCGACCCCGGCCATGCGCAGTGCTGGCGCCGGCGGCGTGTGGCCGCCCAGGATCGAGGTGGCGCGCGACGGGAAGTAGGTGTTAGGTTTAGAGAAGTTTCAACTGTCGATCTCCGAATACACTCGTCGAGTATATATTCTGCTACAGGCTCGGTTCAGCCTTCAGGGGTGGGGAACTTTGGAGTGGGCCGGGCCTGGGGGTGTTGGGCCCGGGCTCAACTACTACTGATGTATCCTTTTCTTTTTCAATTCTTTTTCTATTTTCTATATTATCAAATATATGTATATATATGTAATCACTTATGTATATATATTACATATATACACACATTTACACACACAAAATATTTATATTTATATATATACACACATGCACATATATTTACATTATATATAACAAGTCTCCAAAAGTCTAATTAAATATTTTTAATGGAAAATACCAATCTCAATTGTTTTATTTATATACATATATATATATACTTATACACATTTACATATATATATATTAATCTATACACATTCACATATATAATATGGCTATATGGCTATATGTTTATATATATATATATATATATATATATATATATATATATATATATATATATATGATTCTAAATCACAAAATCTAATAATAATTTAAGTACAACTATTATAATTAATAACAATTATATTATTTACATAGAAAGACATCTATATATATATATATATATATATATATATATATATATATATATATATATATATATATATATATATATATATATATATATATATATATAGTAAAATATTTCTATATACAGAAATATTATTTATATAAAATATCTATATTTACTATCTTTCCCAATGAATAATGAATTCATATAATCAGTTAGAAAATATTCATACATATGAATATTTATACCTACACTTATATATATATATATATATATATATATATATATATATATATTATATATATATATAAATATATATATATATATATATATATATATATATATATATATATATATAATCTTTATAAACTCAATTAAATTCCAATAACATTTTGTTTGACTAAAATAATATAACCAATAATAATACTAATATTATATAAAAATCACCTCAATAACTTAATAATAAATAATAATAATCAATATGCAATAAATCTATAATGATGTATACACACTACAACAAAAAATCCTTTTAATGACGGCTAAAAAGCGTCATTAATGTCGTACCATGACACTTTTTTTTTCCACAGCAACCGTCATGAAAACGGGTGTTATAAATGTTTTTTAAAAGCGTCATAAAATAACCGTCATGAATATGATGAGTTTCTGCTACACTTATTTTCAGCATAGTTTGAAAGCGTTATGAATAGATAATCTGTATAGACTCAATTCAGCACATTTATAACGCTCAATTCTACACATTTATATATTACTTTCCAAAAAATTATAGATCAACGCTCAATGTTGCTCAATTCAATTTCAAAACATTCATTTTGAACCATATTCACAAGAAATCATCTAAATGTTATAGAGTACCATTTAATCCATTTACAAATATATACATAACATATATCACCATATTCATTACATTTTTTCAAAATAAGACATCCAAATACATATATTTACAACTACTACTAGTAAGTAGACTCTCAAAACTATTAGTACATTGGCTTCAACTTTGAGCACATCAAAACTGTCGGCATCACGTAGCAAAACCCTGAAAAATGTCTCCCTCCATCATACACTTTGTGTTAAAGAAGTAGCCAAGATGACTACACAACTCAAACAATTCTCTCAGAGGGGGCAGTTCAAGACTATCAGGTGATACAATGGGAGCAAGTAATGGTTCAAATACCTCCCAAACCTTATGTAGGTTGAGCCTTGTATCAATTAATATAGCACCTGCTATGCTTTCGACAATGTCTGCAAGAACCTGCGACAACAAAAATGATACAAAGTAAATAACACCGTAAAAAGCAATGCTAGATACTCTGAAAAATCATCATACATAATGTTTAGATTTCTTAGTCATCATTATATGATGTTTAGGCTTTCATGAAAAACTTTACCTTGTAGCCTTTGGACGAAGCATTTGATACAAGTGGACACTCGACTTCTTGTAATTCCTCCAGTTTCTTGACATATTCTGTTATTTGCTCTACAAGCAACCCTGATGAATGTTGAAGATGGTGTTGAAGCTTATACTTGACTGCACATTTAGCAAATCTTTCATTGTTAACTGATGCCGACCTCAAGTCAGTCAACACCCCAGGATCTATAGTTGTATGAGTTTGAAAGAGATGCCAAGTGATAAGTAGGTCTAGTACTGCATCACCAAGAAATTCAAGCCTCTGGTTTTGAAAAAATAAAGAAAAAGAAGTCAATGCATGATTATAAATATGAAAAGTAATTTTGAGTGTCAAACAAAAAATGATAAATATATTAGTATCTAGTATCAACTAGGAAAAAACTTCCAAACTTGCTTACTTGGTAGCAGTAGCTAGTTCCAATTTCAGAAGCATGAGTTATTGCCTCCAATAAAAGACGTTTAATAGCAAACTCATAGCGTAATTTCTTTTCCAGAATTTCCATGTCATCAGATCTGGGAACACAACTCCAAAATGACATAGAGGTGGTCATTGCTTTCCCAACCATTTCAGACTCAAGTTCAGTATCAATGCCTAACCATTTCAATACAGCAAGAGCAGCAGTTAATCCGCCACCAACATAATATGCCCCAATTAGAGCCTCTACGCAATCAGATATTGTCTTAGATCACTATACCAAGAGAATGTTGTTTTGAAGCATAAAGGTGCACAAAATGAACTAGTTTGAAGCTAAACCAATCATAACAAAACAATTTATTTTATAAATAGATAGAAATGTGTATTTCACATAGAAAAGTATATCAAAACAAACCCGAGAATAATTGCAAACGGAGCAGACACCTGGAATAATTCAAGAATGCCATAGCAAGACTGCACTACAAAAGAATAAATGTCAAAATATGACCCAAAAAAGTCTCAAATTATTATTTTCTAATTCCTATTCAAATGGTGCCTCATCGGATGATACTTGAGTAAGAATCATATGGTGCTTTAATCGGATGATGCTTGAGTAAGATGATTCAACCTATGCTAGAATTTTACAACTAAAGAAAAGGACACCTCTGTATCTATGCAGTACAGACTAATGGGGTACTCGATACATTTTCTAGAATCCCAAACAATCATAGGGATTTCAAGCTTCAAATCTCTACCTGTGGTTTTGGATAAACCCCCTATAACCACATCTCAACAAACAATTCATTTACCTTCAGAGATTAAAATCACATTCTTGTATATTTAAACTATTTGGATGGAAAATGCTTCCACCTTACTCGACAAGAACCTATTAATCCCAAATCGGGACCAGGTTTCAACATAACTTTAGCTAACCTTTCTATCGAACACCGTCTGTGCAATAAAAGAAAGGAGGATCAAAAGGAAGGAATTCTAAGTCTTACGTCATCCCAGATCGGGACCAGGTCTTCGGCGAACCGGTTCCTTGTCTTTTCCATGAGGGGCTTCGACTGAAGGGAGTGAAGCGGTGGCGAACTTCGAGCCCTTGTAGGATCCAAGGAACACGGTGAGGCTCCGCGACGATCAGCGCCCTGACGACGCTCCCCCCGACCACCTGCCCCTGCCCTCCCGCCAGGAACACAGTGAGGCTCGTGGCCCCCGGCGGGGCCGGCGGGGGCAGGAACGAGCCCGAGGCAGACGCCGTACTGGCGACGGCGGGCGTAGGCGGCCACGGAGTCGAAGACGTCGCACCCGCCGCCGATCTCCAGCATGTGCGCACGGTGTTCACCAGCCGACCTCCATCACCGGCTTCAGGTCCTCCGACGACCCCTCCGATATGGTCGAGATCGTACCTCGGCTAAGATCCATCGATCAGAAACCCTAACCTAACTCTTGAGGAAATTGGGGAAGAAGAGGTTTGGAGAGATGCTGCTCCTTAGAAAATGGATGAGAAATGATTTTTCTCTCTCCCACTTAGCTTTTATACAGTAAAAAAATTACAAGTTTGCCACCGCTCTAAAGTATTAATGATGTTTTGTTTATAAACGTTATAAAAAGCCCAAAATTAGTGCAAACCGTCATAGAAAAAAGGTATTTTTAACTTGATAACGCTTATGTATCAGCCGTCATTAAAACTCCCTGTCGAGCGTCATTAAAAGGGTTTTTTGTTGTAGTGACACCCTTTATGTACAGTCTAAAAATAACCATTTAAATAAAATAATAAAAAAATATTTTACAATTTCCAGGAAGGGGAGCTACAAATCTACCCACCTTAAAATAATTTCGTCCTCGAAATTATAATTTGTAACTATTTCTTAAAATTCAATAAGAAGGTCTACCTAAACCTTAATCTTCTTAAATTTTAATTCCTAAAAAATAGTTTGTATTCTTCTCCTAGCCATATAGCCTCCAGGACTTCTACCCACCTTTGGTCACACTACTCCTCAAACTAAAATCTTAAAATCTTCTAACTGGTTGCTAACAATCCTACCAATAAATGTCTAGGCATGTAGTATCTATAATCCTCTCTTATTTATCAAGCAACCCAAAATTTAACAAGCAACAAACTTACACAAGTAGCTAAGAAATATTGATAAACTCTAGTAAGTGTGACCATTCGTCGCTCCGAAATAGGAAGGACACGAAGATTAAGGAAGAATAATCGAGAGCAAATATGAAGTCTCAATAGCAGTAGAGAGTTTCCAATGATGCAAGTAGAAAGGAAGTTTACGGACGATTGACTTATTTGCTAGATGGGGCTACTCTAGTCTAGTCACTTGCTAAATCGAAGGACACTTGTTTCTTAGAGGGGCTTGCAATCCGTGCAATACAGAAATTCTATTCTCGGAGTTCTAGACATCATTCCAAAATAGGACTAAATTTGAGAAATCAAGATTGTGATCTTTTCCGTGGTTATCTAAACACACGAGCAAGGGATAAAGGTGTACTACAAGATCGTCTCGCGACTTCCAAGTAAGGGTTACGAATGTCTTTACAGTCTAAGAGGTGGAGGCTACATACTGGGTATAGGGACTTATCTCAACTAGTTCAGTTCTATAGATAAAATATAGTGGTATGTATGGATGGGTTTTACTGGGTCATAATGGGTTCCCTGCTTGGACACCACTCGTTGGTTAGATGAAGCTTGGATTTCAATCTATATGGATTGGACAAGATTTCCATGATAAAATAATGTCTACTAGGTTAGGGTAAACTAGAATAGGATTCTTCCAAGTGGTTGAGCTAGTTGCTAGTCAGGTTGGTTAGGTAGGTCCATAAAGCCCAACAATTCGCCTACCATGACTTTTGGGTTTAAGTAGCACATGAGGCCTCAATTGGGTGGCATACTTGTGGCATATGCGTAGTGGGCTTTGAGTAGATCATAACCATATATTGGGTCGAAAGAACTGAGTCAAGGTTGAGGCTCTAGTGGAAGTCAGAAAGTATACCGGTGTTGTGGTAAGGGTTATAGCTAGTTCTTTTGTCCTGGAAGTCGTACAATAAAAATAGAGTACAAGGGGACGTGTTTGAGTGGGACATGATATACCTAGATGAAGGTGGACTCGTCTAGATCTTACATATAAAATTTGTTGGGATGTAACAACTGGCCTCGTGCTCCGAATATTAATGACACGGCCGGGGTACAAAATAATCTTAAATGGAAAGTGGGAGTCTATGGGGCACTAACTATCATTCTAATAGGAAAATTATTCTAATCAATCGGTAATCCTCGTATATCCCAAGAAGGCTTACAGTCGACCCACCTTAGAAGCTAGGATATGGTTTTAGGAATAATGAGGTTAGGAGGATTTCAAAGTCCAGATATTGTACCTCGACTCTGGTTAATAAAGAATAAGGCAAGGCGTAACGGGGTACGATAAGTATAAGTCAAGTCAAGGATCATTCCTCAATAAATGGAAAACGAGTGTGTACAATGGCACACAGTCGATAAAATAGAAAGATCTACTCGTTCGGTATACAAGAGTTATCGACATGGTAACCAACTCTAAGGCACATTATATGAAAAGATTTCTAACAACTGAGTCTTGAATTTCTATTTGTGTCAAGCCTGCCAGTCTATTGTCACAAGGGTTCTATTTAAACTAAGCTTCAAACAAATGGTTAGAGGCTCACAACATTTGGTCTCTTGAGAATAGATAGTCTCCTAGGTTGGCATTTGATCAAGGGAAAGATCATAATCATTCTCGGACTCCAATTACTAGAAGATTAGGATAGTAGGTTTATTGTCGAAGGGAGGACGAGTAACTCAAGTCAAGGTTCCAGTCACTGGCTGGCCGATGGTAATTACACTTGCGTATATAACTATCGTAGCCATGGGGATACTCGGTATCTATCTACCGATTACGAGCTTTCGTCTTTCCAATTAGTGAAAGACAATAACAATGAAGAGTTCAAGAGATGTCACTGAATATAATTTCGTGATTCAAAGGCGAATGCATAATTCAAGAGGAATTGTCAAAGCAATCGTGGATGAGATCCTGGATACCTCCATATCTCAATCCACGTAGGGTATTTAAATGAAAAGCGAACCAAATGCATCATGGTTGATCAGACCGTGATAAAATGATTCTGATTAGACAATATGTTAGCGGGCGTCCCCAATAAATATATGTCTTGAATCAAGCTCGATAAAAGAGTTAGCTTGCAAAAACTAGGCTGAAATTACAGCGTTGGTCAAGGTAGTCAAAATATAAGTATGCGAGATTTTTGGAAAGGAGGCACAAGTTGTTCGAGTTTTGTGAGAATCAAAATCTAACACGAGATTCGTACACGAATAACAGAATCAGAAATTATAAGCTAACTCCTTACAGCAAAAGAGAATTTAAAATAGACAATTCTAACTTATTATATAAGATTTATATCTAATATAGCAAAAAAAATTAAACAGTTCATCAAAATTAACGCCTTAATTCTAGGCAAGTCTAATATACCAAGCGAATAGTATATCCACATTGGATCACATTGTCATATCAAAAGTAAAAGTGTTCCTGTAGGGATCTAGCAAGCTATCTAAATTGTATGGCCTATCTAATAACCTTAACTATCCAACGGTCAATTTGAACAAGGGACTCCTAGACCTAGTTATTCTCCTGAATTATTTTAATCCTAATTGTGAATGAGCATTTCCTGGGCGCAAGCTCGCAATAGTACGACTAATGTACCATCACGAGTTCGTAATATTTTGCAAAATCTGACCTGCGTGGGCCACCACAAAAACTTGTCACAACCCACACCCGCTTTTTCCGATACGAGACGTGTCCAAGCCAGCCTACGTCGCAGAGTCGACGGTAGAACGCTGTCAAGCCCGCAAGAAATAAATGCTCAAAAATACAACATTTGCTGCTCATTCATATCTCTATATTTATTATAATATTTACAACATTTATAATTAAAGAAAATATAAGATTTTATAATTAACGAAATTGATACAACTACTTTCTATTTCTAGGTTGACCTCAGCATACCCAAGCCTTCCCAATGCTAAGAGTAATCGCGACTAAACCTGAAAATTGTTGGTTTCCAGTCAGAAATGGAACAAGTACATAAACCGACGGCAATGCGAAAACACAATAGAATTAACAAGACATGAAAATAACATATAAGAGATAAAAACTGGAAGATAACTGATGACATGGCACGATGGAGAATAAAATTAAAAATAAAAAAACAACTACCTATGTGGTGTGAAATATCTGTTTCGACATGTGAACGGCTAGGGGTAAATCCGGCACCCTATACGTGTCGTGTGCAGCTGCTATTCTCCACAAAAGACACGGGGGATAGTTCTGGTAGTCCACATGTCTACTAAGATATTTTCCCTCCCGACTACTCTGTGTGACGAGCGTGTCAACAAGTAGCAAGATATATGTATAGACATGAAATGAAAATACTACTATGAATCGAAAGCAATCAGAAAGTGCACTTGCCTGAGGTCCTTAGCTGGTGAAACCAATAATAATATACCACTCAATGAGCCACAATCAGTCAACACATGCAGAAGTCTCCGGATGCTGAAATAAATATTACTAACGTTCTCAGATTAGTCAAATTAGCTAGGATTGCCTATCCTTAAATAAAATTCTGGACACAGGACAAAACGGTAATTTTGGGCAAAAACGGTATCCGTCGTTGGACCCACTTTTTACCGAAAAGCGTACCACAGTCAACGGTCTCTAAAGTCGTCAAACTATATGTTAACAGGTCCGATTTTCCGATACGAATCCAACCGTATGTCCAAAGTTGGATTCCGGCGGGCCGTGCATAAAATTGCCTGTTGAGTCGGACCGTGGTGCCCACAAAACGGCAGTCCGATTCAACTATCTCAGAATTGGACCAAACTTGGCATACAGGACCAAAAAAACGATACGGTCCTGTTGGCACAAGTTTCGTCTCTATCTGACGAGTATGCACAAAGTAATTGGAGAATTTGCATAGAGGTCGATACGGTGAATTTTGACGGATACGGATCAAATTCGTCACGCACACGCGACCAATTTGAATTCCGTCAAAGCCCACATGACCACGAAACCATTACGCAGCTTTCGATGCTTTCGGTTCGCGACTATGTTGCCCGGATTGGCGAGACGCACGTCGTGTGGATGATTTTCTATGTTTTCGAAAACAATTTTTTGGTCAACTTCGGAATTCGATTTCTCGACACTTAGTCGACGAAATCAAATTCTGTAAAAAGGGATTCGAAGCCCTATAGGTTATCTAGGACTGTCTTTAATTAGTTTTTGAGGTTGTGTACTGATCTGATCTATATCAGGCTTCTAAAATGGGGATTGAATTCATGAAACGGTTCTGTTTGATCAGGTTTTTCGCCAAACTTCGGGCTCGGTTTACGATGCACATGACGCAAAACAAGTCAAAGTATTTGAAGGGAATCAGAGTTGGTTATATTGTCAATGTACCTGTGAAGACAACGCGTAAAACGACGCAACGAGGCGACGGGAATCTCTGCGCGAAGTGAGGCTCACGATCGTTGATCGCTGCTGTCATTCTCTGCTTTGCCCACGTGCACGTCGGTGTTCCTGGCCGACCCCAGCCACGCGCGGTGCTGGCACCGGCAATGGGTGGCCGCCCAGGGTCGGGGTGGCGCTCGACGGGAAGTAGGTGTTAGGGTTTAGAGAAGTTTCAACTGTCGATCTCCAAAAACACTCGTCGAGTATATATTCTGCTACAGGCTCGGTTTAGCCTTCAGGGCTGGGGAACTTTGGAGTGGGCCGGGCCTGGGGGTGTTGGGCCCGGGCTCAACTACAACAACGGTATCCTTTTCTTTTTCAATTCTTTTCCTATTTTCTATATTATCAAATATATGTATATATATATGTAATCACTTATGTATATATATTACATATATACACACATTTACACACACAAAATATTTATATTTATATATACACACACATGCACATATATTTA